>JADBJO010016550.1:37500-40245 GCA_016801955.1 Conus betulinus | reverse complement strand
AAAACGTTGAACGTGAACCAGTTTGTTTTCCGTCATGAGGGGAGAAACACTCTTCAAACCAGAGCAAAGTGTGACAGACTGGTTTTCTTTTCTTTTCTTTCTTTTCTTTCTGCGTATGCAGGCTGATACTCCTGCGGACACTGCCTATATACACAGGCAGTGGAGTTTTGTGTGTATGACCGTTTTTTTTTTTACCCCGCCATTAAGGCAGCCATACTCCATCTTCGGGGAAGGCGCGCGCGCGCGCGCGCGCGCGCACACACACACACACACACACACACACACACACACATCTATGCTCACAATGGTAAAAATAAGTTCTTTCTAACAATATTACTTTCAAACCTGTTTCATGAACATACTCTCGTCGTGGGTGTGTTCTTTGTGTGTGTGTGTGTGTGTGTGTGTGTGTGTGTGTGTGTGTGTTTCTTGAAAAAAAAAAAGTTTCAAGGCATGTTGTTGGAATAAGTAGCCACAGTTTGACGCGAATTCGCACGCGGAAGTCAGCACGAGTTGTCGCTCTTTGGGTCAAAGCCCTTCCACTATCCACAAGTGCAATAACCGCCCAGAACTTCGTCTCTACAGTTGTTTTGGACTTAAAAACAAAAAACAAAACGAAAAGAAAAACAAAACAAGCAATCAAAACAAAACAAAAACAAAACAAAACAAAAAAACAAAAAAAAAGGAAAAAAAAAAGTTCGTCGTATTTGCAGTCCAACACGTAGTGCAAAACACGGCGAACTCATATGGGCCAAACAGGTCTACCAAAGCACTGACCATGATATAGAGGATGATGCCCATAGCCCAAATGTCGTGCAGAGGGGGGCTGTAGGCGATACCCTGTAGGATCTCGGGGGCCGCGTAGGCTGCACTGCCGCAGAAGGTCTTGCTGAAATGCTCGCTGCTCGTGGGGTTAGGATCAAAGTAGCGGGGCGAAGCCGAAGTCCGATACCTTGATAGAGTTGCTGTGGTCCAGAAGCAGGTTCTCACACTTCAGATCTCTGTGGGACAGGCATTGGAAGAGAGGTGGTGAAGAAGAAATGGGGTGGGGGAAGCAGCAGGGAAAGGAGAAAGGAATTGGGGGGGGGGGGGGGGGGGGGGGGGGGAGGGGGGGGGAAGAAGGAAGGGAGCGAGGAAGGTGAGTGGATATGTCAAAGAGGTCATAAACATCGAGGGAAAAAAAAAAAGTGGCTTGTAGGGTATTACGCAAATAATCTCGATGTGGGGTGAAGAGGAGATGGTCATTGAGATATTGATGCTGGGGGGCGTGAAATCGAGCTGTCATTGAAAAATGGACAGAAAAAGATCAAAGACGGAGAAAGATCAAAGAAGTATCTGAGGAAAATGATGGACGAAGTTTAAGAAGGAACACACTCGAAGAAAGTATCTGAAGGGGAAAAGAAAACCGCAGAGATTTCAGGGGAAACTGCCAGAGATACACAACGGGGAAAACCCACAAGGCATATAAGAAAGTAGTCATCGTGACACCAGAGCAAGCCGACAAAGAGACATGAGGGGTGAGGGTGGGAGGTGTGGGGTGGAGGAGCAGAGATGGGGTGAGAGGGATGGAGAAGGATCATGGGCAATCATTCAAAGATGTACTGAGGGGAAAATGGTCACAGGCGTAACAGGGGCAACGAGGTTGGGCATATCAAAGGGGCAATGGCTGAAGAAGTATCTAGAGCAATTGATCAAACAGGTAGAGCATATCACGAGAAAATGATTAAAGAGCCATCACAGACAAATGATCAAAGAGCTATCGGGGTGAAATTGTCGAAAAAATCTATCGAGGGAAAACGAACAATGGTACCACGGGAAATGATTACACAGGTGTTACGGTTCAAAGGTCAACGAGTTATCAAGGGAAAATGGTCAAAGAGGTATCATGGGAAAGACCAAAAATATCTCGAGGGAAAAATGGTCAAAGAAGTATTTTTGCGAAAATGATCAGAGACATATCAGGAGAGATTGGTCAAACATGGAATTGGAGGAAAATTACTAGAGAGTTATTCAGGGAAAATTATTATCCAAGACATTTAAGAGGAAAATGGTCAAGGATACATCGAAGAAAAATAGTCAAAGAGGTATAAGATGAAAATGGTTAAAGAGATATCGAAGGAAAATGGTCAAAGAGGTATCAGAGGAAAACGGTCAAAGAGGTATCAGAGAGAATTGGTGGAAGAGGTATCAGAAGAAAATGGACAAAGAGATTTCAGAGGGAAATGGTCAAAAAAGTCTCAGGAGACAATGATCAGAGTAGAACCAAGGTAAATTCATCAAAGAGACACCAGGAGAAAATGGTCAAAGAATTATCAGAGGAAAATGGTCGATGGGGTATCAGAGAAAAAAAAAAATGGTTCAAGAGGCATTAGGGGAGAACAGTCAAGTATCAGTAAAAGTAGAGGATGTAAGGTATCAACAGAAGGGGTCGAAGAGTTAAAGGGTGAAAAGCAGTGAAAGACATATCGGGTACCATTATCTAAAAAGATAGAACATATCAACTGGAAGGTTAGTGTCACGAAGAAAATGGCCCAGAAATGTCGTGGACTTGCAGTCAATGAGACAGGGTCTGTCAAAAAGACACCGCTGAAACAGTGATCAAGGCGGTAGCAGGTGAAAATGGTCAAAAGAAGTGTCATTAAGTGATTAACAATAGTGAAAGGTATTACCAGAGGAAAGTGGTCAACGAGGTATCCGGAGAAAATTTCAAATCGGTATCAGGGGAAGATGGTCATAGAGGTATAT
>JADBJO010016550.1:27500-32500 GCA_016801955.1 Conus betulinus | reverse complement strand
GAGAGAGAGAGAGAGAGAGAGAGAGAGAGAGAGAGAGAGAGAGTGCGTGTATACGCATGCGTGCGTGCGCGCACGCGTGTTTGTGTGTGTGTGTGTGTGTGTGTGTGTGTGTGTGTGTGAAAAGAGGCTCTACATTTACAATGCGACTGACACCATGGAACGACACCCCCCTCTCCACCCCCTTACCCTCAAACAACAACCCTTTAGAGCGTTGCTTTTATGGCATGACTAAGCTTATAACTTTCCATCGTAAAATTTCATCAGAAACAGGACTGCACATATTCTACTTGCAGTTATTACTCTCACACGGTTGTACCCTTACCTTGTTCTCAAACTCTAAAATTTCAAACATCTTGATCACGTGGGGATGGTTCACGTGTTTCAAAACCTCCAGCTCCCTGGGCAAGAATTTCTCTCTGAAATCCTTAGGCGCTTTCTTGCGATTGATGATTTTCATGGCCACGCGCTGTTGTAAGTTCTCACTGTAAGCGCTTTTGACTTTGGCGTAAGACCCCTCTCCGATGGTCGTGCCAATACTATAACCGAGTTTTTTTGAGGTACAGTTCATCATCGGTTCGCGCGAAGTCCTTGACGGCAGCGCTCATGTCCGTGATAAACTTGAGCATACATGCAGGCTATTTCAAAGGATGCCTTCCAGTGTTAAACCCAGCGGACGATGACAATTTCCCGTCGTGGATCAGGTCACATTCTGTTCAGTTCCAAAACATGTTAGGACTGGTCGAGACTGAGGAGGTAGTCGGTCTCAACATGGTTTACCCTGTCAACTCGAAAACAGCTTAGTGACGTCATATTTCAGAATGACATCGCTGGCTCTGTTCGTCAACACCACGAAAACGTCATCAAACGCAATGAAGAACTTTGGGGCATATGAAGAAGCCTTGCAACGAAGGAGAGTAGTGAATGACACGACTGATGAATGAAAGTAGAAGTTTTACATCGAAATACATTACTGACTTGAACTTACGTGTGCTTGTTTGTAAACAAGAACAGAATTACCTCCCTTGCTTCGTGCGTGTTAAATTCGTTCACTGGCTAATTCTGACAATCTTATAGGAGTAGTTTTGCTTGACAAAATTATGGGTTTCCACAGCATCGGATGCGATTTTCATTTCTTTGGACTGAGTTTGTATTGATGGCGATGGAAAAGTACAGTAGCTTCCCCTCCAACGCCTTTTTTTTTTTTTTCCGTGAAAGAGCTATTGAAATTCGCCACATTCACTTTTACCAATGGTGATGATTACTGTGAAGCAAATCGGTAATCTCTAAAGAAATAATTAAGATTTTGATTGTAAAAACTCTCTGTCCATCATGTGGGGGGCTGTTTTTGTGCATGTGTTTTCTTTTGCGATGCGTGACTCTCCACTGTGCAAAGTCGTTGTTTGATTTAGTTTTCCACGTCAGATTTACATGGCATTGTCATTGAGACCAACACAGTGAAATGAGAGAGAGAGAGAGAGAGAGAGAGAGAGAGAGAGAGAGAGAGAGAGAGAGAGAGAGAGAGATGTTCTTAAATCTGCTATGAATTATTAATGCCTTTTGATTTCTAGAAGTTTGTTTTTTTCTCACATAGGCCTACACATGTCGATGCAACTTCATCATTGAACATGGACAAGTGATGAAAAAAAAAAAGTAACAAAAGCAGTAGCAAGTGGAAAAAGCAATCTTTTAAATTTCAAAATCAAACTTTCAAATCGAAACAGTTTCAATACTTTGGAGTGGGTTAAATGAAAACAACAAAGAAAGAAAGAAAGAAAGAAAGAAAGAAAGAAACAAACAAACAAGAATTCTATGACTTCATCCGAGCATGAATAAATTTAGCAAACAAAGTCATATTCCCACCAAATATCGTGGTATTCGATTTTGAATCGAAATGAAATGTAGTCAATGCGATATTCATTCATCAAAACAAAGACGTCTCTTCTCTACAAAGCACGTCAATACACTTCAGGTTTGGGAAACAACTACTGTCGGTCGCATTCAAAACCAGACGACTTTTTTTTTTTTTTTTTTTTTTTTTTTTTTAGTAGAAAAAAAAAATGATGACTCCGCTGAACAGCGTGGACAAACGAATCAAAAGACAAAACACGGCGCGTTTCGACCTGTTAGGTCTTCTTCAGGCAAAACGAACGACACTCAGGACAGACAACGAAAATGTACGAGCAATCCTTTATCTTTGTTCGAATTCGGCGCAAAATGAGCGTTGAATCGTGTTGTTTATCTTGCCTGGAGAAGATCTAAGAGGTCGAAACGCGTCGTGTTTTTTCTCGTAATTCGTTTGTCCACGGTTGTTCGGCGGAGTCGTTGTAAATACTTTTGGAATTTAATAGATTTTCGCCTGCAGCTGCCTCACTTTGCAACAAACTTTTTTTTTCAGTAGGTCGGAGCAAGTGGCTCCTATCACAATAAGCACAGTATAGCGCACAGCCTCCACGTTTACGCAGCTCTGCTGCCTTAATTTGTTCATAGCATCCTTACGTGGGCAGAACTGTTTTCGCAAAAACCCATCAGTAAACAATACATCAGGCCCTTAACATGCACATTTGTGTCTTTTAGGGTGTTCAGTTTGGGGCAAATATGATGGTTAACTCACCCATTTCTCACATCCATACCCCACATCTCTTTTACACACGTGCACACTGTTAAAACACACCATTTATTTGACGATGTAAACATGTATGTGACTGTCTCTATAACCCTCACCTCAACACTTATCAGAAAAAAAAAAAATCTTCTGAAACATCGCTGTTGCTCTCACATCACAAACGACAAGATGAGGATAACAGCGATCATCGTATAGATATTCGATTAGTAAATACAGTTTTTACATTACATCATCTTTTTGTGTGTGAAGGAAGGAAGTTAATGAACGGATGTATTAAATGTGGAAGATAATCATCAGACCAGTTCCAGACAACAGCACATTAAATCGTATCATCTTATCACATGTGCCAAGTACAGATTGAAAAATGTTTCTCTCTCCTTCCTCCTCCCGTTTTATCTCTCCTCTCCCAGTAGTCCATCTTCCATGCCAGTATCGATTTTTACTCTACCCACCCTTTCCCTTACATCTCTTTACACTCTCTACCTCTCCCCCCCCTTTGAAAAATGTTCATTTTTTTTCTTAAATGATTGTTTTTGATTAATTGTTTGAATATTTATTTCTTTATCTATTTATCTATTTCTTCATTTATTCCATTTTATTTCATTTTCATTTCAGACTACTTCCTTTTCATCCTTCCTGCCTCCCTTCCTTTCTTTAACCCCCCCCCCCCCCCCCATACGACACCCCCCCGTCCCCCTCTCGCCACCTTTCCGCTCCACTCTCTGTTTTCTTTTGCCCATCTTTACGTCATTTTTTTGCGTGGTTTACATAATTGTACTTACGTGTGACGTTTCCTCAGAATGACGTTTGAATCACAAGTTCACTTTGAAGAAGGTTGTTCGAGTCGAAATGTTGGCGCCTTTTCGGCCACAGCCGACATAATTCAGTGTCTTTTAGTTTAGGTTCATATCTTCATAAATCTTAACTTATTATATAAAAAAAATTCACCATGGAAATAGAGTGGCAATCCAGGGTTTAAGAACTTTCAACAAGATACATTTAGGCCTACAATAGTGCAACGTGTATTCGTGTGTACAGGCTATTCAAACGAGCCAATGTATCATTTTGATGGAGTCGATGTAGTGTCAAATGACTTGCGCATTATTTTAAGTGTTTAAAGGCTTAAAAATCATCAAAGCGCAAACATCGACGGTTTCCTTTGGAAATCTGGGAAACAAAAGTTGTTGAAGTCCGTTGCAGTTTCTCGTTGCGAGCCGTGGAACAATCGTTTCGCATGGCGATGCTCTTTGCCGGTGAAGGACATTCAGCTTCCCCCCCCCCCCCCCCCCCCCCCCGTCCCACTCTCCCTCTCTCTCTCTCTCTCTCTCTCTTTCTGAACACTACGGAAGTGTTCTGAGCGTCAATCCAAAACACTACCATAGTATTTTGGATCTGGTTCACAGCAACACTGCTTCAAAACTTCAAAACACTGCCCTACGTATCTTCAAAACACAGGCACATTAAAATACACATGCTCTCTCTCTCTCTCTCTCTCTCTCTCTCTCTCTCTCTCTCTCTCTTCACACACACACACACACACACACACACACACACACACACACACACACCAAACACAGACACAGATAGATAGAAGACAGAGGAGAGAGAGAGAGAGAGAGAGAGAGAGAGAGAGAGAGAGAGAGAGAGAGAGAGAGAGAGAGACAGACAGACAGACAGAGACAGACATAGATACACCTACACACTCATTCAGTAGCAAAAACGTTAAGAATTGGAGAGGAACAAATATATGCATAAGACAAGAAGCTTGAGATGTGACATCATCATCTTGAAAGAAAAAGTGAAAAATAACCAAAAGCAACGAATCCTATTTCGCCAATAGAAAGGCGTGCCTGTATACAAAGCAAGAACTAACTGCACAAGTTGATGCGTCTAACGGCTCGTTTTATAGGTTGCTGGTCCCCCCCTCTTTTCCCCTTTTAGTGGTGCTTTAGATTTGATTCATCTGCCAGGATGGAGCTCCGATGTTGCTTTCATACCTCGAAATGCTGCAGCTTCTAGGAGACTCGCTGCATAACACAAAAGATATTCCCGTTTCGCCTCTCCCCCCACCGCTCCGTCCCTCCTACTCCCCCCTCCCCCCCCCCCCCCAACCCCCACTGCACACATATACACACACATACGACGGAGAGAGAGAGAGAGAGAGGGAGAGAGAGAGAGAGAGAGAGAGAGAGAGAGAGAGAGAGAGAGAGAGAGAGAGAGAGGCAGGCGACGATGACGAGAGAAGAAAAAGAGACAGAGAGAGAGAGAGAGAGAGAGAGAGAGAGAGAGAGAGAGGCGGGGGTGATGGTGGGGGGCAGGGGGCAGGGTGGGGGGGGGGGGGAGGGAAGCAACCTGAGCTATTTCTTTCTGCGGAGAG
>JADBJO010016550.1:15000-22500 GCA_016801955.1 Conus betulinus | reverse complement strand
CGCAGGTCACTGCGCACATTGTTTCTCGGTTTTGTAGATGTCTTTAGATCCTGAGAAAAAAAGCTGAAGTAAAAAGCCATAAGTATCGCCAAATAATGAACGAACAGATATAACATAATAATATCAGTAATTCAGTAATATCGTACATTCATATTCGATTCTGCTTTCAGTGATAACGTCTGGTTCCCTTTGTTTTCACCAGGAAGGTGTTTTTTTTTTGTACCATTCTGACAAAGTTTGTTTCCATGTAGATTAAGGTAGGTACAAACTTGTGATTAAACAAGACAAAGGGACCCAAACAGCTCAGATCAGTTTGTTACCCACTGTCTAAGAAACTACGTGCATCCGGATGTGTAGTCTAGTCTGAAGACCCAAGTCGCAACAAGCTCGTATTCCACACAGAGAAATGGACACTTTGAGTAAGTTGCTGCTTCATTCATCGGGTTTACTGTACTTAATCTTTCTTTTTTTTTTTTTTTAGCCTGGCACTGACGATGTTTCCATTATGGAATGAGAATAGATGCCGACATGACCAGTCACAACGCCACCATTATTAGTATCTGTGGATAGAAGCTAGGAACAGTGTAGGGAACTGTATTCTCACCAGAGATTGATCAATCGCTGTAAGGGGCCGAAAGGGATATCTTTTCAGGGACAGCACCAACATCAGCACAGTTCAGACTTAATCCTAAATAGAAAGACATGAATTTCTTAATGAAAAATGAGGCTCTCTCTCTTGTCCTATTTCATGCATTCATGCAAGACATTGACCCTTAATTCATATCTGAAAAGAATGGAAATCAGAGAGCTAAGGTATTACTGTCAAATACTTAAGATCAGAAATACTTATCTGATCACCAATAAACAAGTGTTCCAAATCATAAAAGAGCCTTTCAGACTATAAGACAATAAAAGAGCCTTTCAGACTATAAGACAATCTGTTGACATCAGCTAAGAACAGAACTCTGTTCGTTTGGTCAAGAGTCAAGGTACATGTACTAAAGTAAACAATGTGAGCTCTTTTCAGGAGGAGGGTGATACAGAGATAGATAGAGAGAGAGGAGAGAGGAGAGAGAGAGAGAGAGAGAGAGAGAGAGAGAGAGAGAGAGAGAGAGAGAGAGAGAGAGAGAGAGAGAGAGAACGATGGACTTACTACATTTTGAACAATGTGATATCCTATTGACTCTATCTAGAATTAAGGGAGAGGAGAGGACGAGTTTGTACTGTATGCAGAAGAAAGGCCTTTCACGAGAACGAAAAGAACACTTTAACATATGAGATAAGTGCATTTTTGCAACCAACAATCTGAATTCTTTTAGCTCAAACAAAAACGTGCCACTTCTTTCAGAGGAGAGAAAATAATGTGTGTGTGTGTGTGTGTGTGTGTGTGTGTGTGTGTGTGTGTGTGTGTGTGTGTGTGCGTGTATGAAGCAGGTGTTGATAACCTTTCAAATAACACTGTTGGGAAAAAAAAAATCCTGCTTTTTCGACAAATTGCAGGATTGTGACACTTTGCGTTGTAACTCGCACGTGTTACAACGCATTGTTTTTCGAATGTCACAATACAAAAATGTTTCCAAAACTGAAAAAAATCTCTGTGAGTGGATTATATGAAGTTGGACAAACATCACAGTCCTTTTTGGAAATGCCAGCTTGATGTCAGAAAATGAAATGATGACAAAATCTTTCTGCAGAAAGAGTAGATTGCCAAGTGAACGTGTTCGTTTACGCATATGAAGTGGCTTGTTTTGTTGAGCGTGGTTTGGTTCAAGTCTGCACAAATGTATTTGGTATAAAGCAAATATCACATCAGAATAGGTTAGGTGGTAGCAATAGCTCAGTTGGTAGAGCGCCGGACTCGTGATCCTGGGGTGCGGGGTTCGAATTTCGGTACAGGGGGGATTTTTCCCCCTCGGAATTAACATTGCTTTCTGACTCCATTCCCAATACAGTCCTTCGAAGGAGACTATAAACCGAGGTTCCGTGTGTGAACGCACGCACAAAAATCTTGCACACACGTAAAATCCCATCACCAACTTTCGGAAGAGAAGGCCAGTTTGGCCGTTGGTATGGATGACACGATATACATAGCATGCACCTTCCCCGAAGATTGAGTATGGCTGCCTTAATGGCGGGATAAAAACGGTCATATACACAAAACTCAACTGCCTGTCTATACACAGGCGTTTTGTCGCAGGAGTATCAGCCTGCGTATGCAGAAAAAAAAGAACAGTTAATTACATAATTTGTTCTTGATAGCAATTTTCTAGATGTGTTTAGATCCCAGAGAAAAGGGTGAAACGAAAAGCCTTGAATATTGCCAAATAATGAACAAACGGCCGGATACAACATAATATTCAGTAATATCGTATATTCATATTCTATTCTGCTTTTAATGATAACCTTTGTTTCTTATTCTTTTCCTACCATTTGGACGTAGAGTTTATTTCCATGTATATTAAAACATGGTATTTACCAGTCAGTTAGTGGACGCCTAGTCCATCGTAAACAGCTGCTTTATCTTTCATATTACAGGTTACGTAGGTGGAGGTTGTAGCATCTCTGACACCTGAAATTCACCATAGTAAAATCAAATGGCAGGGAACACTGACAGTTTCAAACCAACCATCGGCCTAGACAGAAGTGAATTAAAAAAAACCTACGTCTAACAGATTTCAAAAAGTATTCTTAAGGCTCCGCCGAAAAAGGTAGACAATCGAATCACGAGACAAGACACGGCGCGTTTCGTCCTCTTAGTCTTCTTCACGCAAGAGATACACAACGCTCAGGATAACGAAAATGAACGAGCAATCACTTACCTTCATCCAATTTGGCGCAAGGTGGGCGTTGATTGAACGTTCTTCGGTGGAGCCTTAACATTCTTTTCGAAATGTGTTTAGATTTCCGCCTGCAGTCACCTTACTTTGCGACTACGTCTATCAGGTCTGTCAATGTGAGAGTTGTGTGAAAACGTCCCACCTCGAACTGATCGTTGGATGACTTCTAGGGCACCCTCATACAAAACGATGGTCTGCTCTTTCTGTCAAACAGAGATCAACAGGAAGAACAATACCGCAGAAAAAAACGTTGTGGGTGTTCCCGACACTAATCCCGCCAAACACTGCCGATTATGTTACACTCTTGAATAGCCCAGACTGGCTTGAAAAAGCAAGCAAGCAAGCAAGCAAGCAAGCAAGCAAAAATCAAACAAACAAACGTGACGATCGGTGTATTTTCCAGCATCGGACGAATCTCGGCAATCCTAGAGTTTGGGACATCCGCTACCCTTTCCTCCTCTCCCATCCCAATCCCCTTTAAAGACTCCATATTTTTTTTGGTTACTTTTTAGATATCTTCTGTCGAAACGTTACGACAAGATTAGTTTTAAAAATATGTAAATCCGAGTGTTTATTTGACGTCCGTAGAGCTGCTCCCATCCACGGAAGAATACACGACAGAGAGATAGCATGTCTGAATGCCAGGGAGCGTCCAAAATGGGGGACCCCATAAAATGCAGGTATGTCCTGAATGTAATCCAGGACATTTGTTGATGGCATCTCCCATAAGCTCGTGGGAAGATCTGCTAAAAGAAAGGTTTCACGAGTTTCGGAAAAAAAGCCCCCCCCCAAAAAAAAAAAAACAAAACAAAACACACACACACACACAACACACACACACACACACACACACACACACACACACAAAAACAAAGAAAAAAAAAAAAAAAAAGAAAAGAAAAAAGGAAAATAAAAACAAGAAAACAACAACCCAAATGCTACCGAAGACGATCTTTTTTTTTTTCTCCAGTTTTGAAATTCGGTTGATGTCAGGTTCATTTTCAACATCGGGGAGTTCACAAACTGATTTTCACAGAAGATTTGGGTCGGATTAAAATGTTCTCCGTTTCGCTTAAGTCTGATTCAGTGACCCGGACGTTGGTGGGACTGTTTGAATGAGTGATGGGGTGCATGTTGAAACTAGAAAGGGAAACAATCAAACAAACATCTCTATCATTCAGTGACCATCAAGGTGACATGTGAAGATTATGTTTTTAAGCTTGTCTTTCGTCGCATCAGCTTTCAAGATGGATATGTCTTGACCATATTATATATATATATATATTTTTTTTTTTAATTTTTTTTTTTATTTTTATTTTTTTATTTATTAAGAAGACTCGAGCCCAACTTCTTATGACCTAGGAAATCGCAACCTTTCGTGGCATCCCTGTCAAAAATCCACCGATTTATGGGTGCCAGCTAAGAGTGGAAGCCAGAGAAGAAGCCATATATGTATGACCTGCTTGGCAGTGGAAAGAGAGAGAGAGAGAGAGAGAGAGAGAGAGAGAGAGAGAGAGAGAGAGAGAGAGAGAGAGAGAGAGAGAGAAGACGAGGAAGGAGGGGAGAGAATGAGACTAGACTAACGAGGGGAGGAGGAGGGGAGGAGGGGGGGGGGAGGACGACGACGAAGGGAGGAAGGACGGATATGGTGAGAAAAATAAGGGCAAGAAGAAGAAGAAGAAGAAGAAAAAAAGAAGGGGAGGAGGAGGAGAGGAGAGGAGAAGGAGGAGGAGGAGGAGGAGTAGATGTAGGAGAAGAAGAAAGAAGAGAAAAAAAATGAGAAGAGCAAGAGCAAGGCAAGACAAAGTAGCAGGGCAAAGCAGAGCAGGCCGATGCGGAGCAAAGCAGAACAATGTAAAACAGAGCAAAGAGAGCAGAGCTGAGAGCAGAAAAAAGAAGAGAGCAAAGCACAGCAGAGAAAAAAGAAGAAGAGAGCAAAGCAGAGCGAAGCAGAGCGGAGAAAAAGAAGAGAGCAAAGCAGACCAGAGAAAAGAAGACAGCAAAGCAGAGCAGGGAAAAGAAGAGAGCAAAGCACAGCAGAGAGAAGAAGAGAGCAAAGCAGAGCAGAGAAAAGCAGAGAGCAAAGCAGAGCAGAGAAAAGAAGAGAGCAAAGCAGAGCAGAGAAAAGAAGAGAGCAAAGCAGAGCAGAGAAAAGAAGAGAGCAAAGCAGAGTAAAACAGAGAAGAGAGCATAGCAGTGCAGAGCAGAGAGCAAAGCAAAGAGTGAAGAGCAGAGAAGAGAACAAAGCAGTGCAGAGCACAGAAGAGAGCAGAGCAGAGCCAGGAGAAAAGAGAGCAAAACAGTGCAGAGTAAAGAAGAGAGCAAAGCAGTGCAAAGCAGAGCAAAGCAGTGCAGAGCAGAGCAAAACAGTGCAAAGCAGAGCAGTGCAGAGCAGAGCAGAGCAGCGCAGAGAAGAGAGCAAAGCAGTGCAGAGCAGAGAGAAGAGAACAAAGTAGAGCAAAGCAGAACAGCGCAGAGCAGAGCAGAGCTGAGTAAACCACAGCAAAGCAGAGCAGAGTAAAAGCACGTCGGCTGGAATCGAGACGAGTGGAATCGGAGGGGAGCCTTGCAGAGGAGAGCGGAATAGACTGGAATCGAGCGGAATCGGTCAGAACGGAGTAGAAGGGTGTGATACGGAGTGGCAAGAAGCATAGTCAAATAGAACAGAGTGTCCAAGACAGGAACAGTTTAGCCCACAGACAGGAACATAGTCAAATATTGAACAGTTGTAGACCAGGCCAAATATTGGTTAGCCCACCTGGTGACACAGAGAAGCCAACACTATCATCCACAACCAATACCAAAACCAGTGGAAGAGAAGGTTGGGTGCAGACAGAGGCGCTGATCCAACCCATCAGCTCCTGAATTGCCAGCAAACACACCCCTTCAGATTGAGAACCGGCCACTGCCGACTGCTGAGCCACCTCAGCCGAATTAAGATTGCTCACACAGACGGATATCCGTGTGGCACTGGATCTCAGACCCCAGAACACATCCTCCAACACTGTCCAGCCCATGATATTTAATGGTGTCAAACCTGACCAGAGGGTGCAGAACTACAAATGCAGCTTGGGGCAGCCGTCAAGAACTCTGGGTTTTATCACGGTGACAGGATTGAAAACCAGGGGGAAAAGAGAAAGAAAAAGCAAAAAAAAAAAAAAAAAAAAAAGGAAATCGACCGCAAGAAAGAAGAAGAAGAAGAAGAAGAAGAAGAAGAAGAAGAAGAAGAAGAGAGCAGAATGGATCGTGTGGAGGGGAGTATAAAGGGGCGCTAGGGAGGGAAGAGGACAAAGGCGGGGATCTAGTTGCAAAGTGAAACGACTGCAGGCGGAAATCTAAACAAATCTTAAATAAATGTCAGCGAACCGCCCAGAGAAACGTGGACAAACGAGTCACAAAACAACACACAAACGCGTTTTCGACCTCTTAGGTCTTCCTCAGGTGAAATAAAGACAGACAAAATAACGAAAATGCACTTAGCTTTGATCGCTTCAGATTGCTTCTGAGTTCAGCGCAAGGAAGGCGTTCCAACTTCCAAGATGCGGGGGAAATGATTCTTACTGCCGTGTGTGTGTGTGTGTGTGTGTGTGTGTGTGTGTGTGTGTGTGTGTGTGTGTACGTAAATTTTCTGCTTTTGATGTCGGTGAGTGCGAATTGTTATTCCTCTTCTCTAAAGGGCTAAGAGGCTAAACAGGTCGTAAGAAAAACTCTCTCTTTCTGTCTGCCCTGTCTGTCTGTCTGTCTGTCTGTCTCTGTCTCTGTCTCTCGCTGTCTCTGTCTGTCTGTCTGTCTGTCTGTCTGTCTGTCTCTGTCTCTCTGTCTGTCTGTCTGTCTCTCTCTCTCTCTCTCTCTCTCTCTCTCTCTCTCTCTCTCTCTCTCGTGACTTCCTTTGCCTGGCTGCCAGCGAGTCGAATTTTCTCAGCTCCGGTAACATTTTGTCTATTTTTTCACCAACCTCCAAGATGCCTGTTGAGGGTCTACCACCGAGTGTAGGAAACCTGCTGAACGCCGCGCTGTGAGCTACGCTGTTATCGTCTTTCAGATCTGAAGGCAGAGAACATCACAGACTGTTGTCATTCTCAGGTTAAAAAAACCCATTTCCGACCGTTCCCCTGCCCTCTGCCATGAAAGCCCAAAGCGCAAACTGCCGTGTTCAGGAGAAAATGTCCATCACAGGTCAACAGGGACAGAAGGGCCGGAGAACGCACAAGGTAAAATGCGAGTGAACGTGTTGTCTGTCTGTCTGTTCCCTCCAACCCCATCTAGTTGGTTTGTGAAAAACCAGACTAGAGTGCTCTAAGCAGGCATCTGTCAGTTTTCCGACCATCACCCCCCCCCCCCCCCCCCCCCCCCCCCCATCCCCCTTGTCTGTACCTTTGCCTGCACCAGGTACCCTGTCCGGCAATGGAACACAACACATCGACTTGGCGCAGTGGGACATAGACAGTGAAACAGTAACTGTTCTCCCCAAATTTAAAATTCTCAGGATGCAGACAAACAAAGAGTTTATGATGAGTGTGTAGTGTTTTCTGAAGCAGGATGTGAACATATTCCATCGGTAAATTCACACACACAACTTCCACACAACATGACGCTGAGGCCTTCGTTGCAGAAGGAAATCTGTGTATGACAGACCGTGGTTGTGATGATGGAGATTCCTCTG
>JADBJO010016550.1:10000-12500 GCA_016801955.1 Conus betulinus | reverse complement strand
TCTCTCCTCTGTCGAAAACCATTCAATAAGGGGGAAAAATGCTGAGTCGGGTATACTGGCGAATGTTACACAACGGCGCTACCAGCAAACAAGCAGACGACAGCTCATCAGAAAGGAAGAGAAATGAAGGGGGATGGGAGGGTGGGAAGGAGAGGGGATCGACAGCGGATAGAAGGGGGTGGGGAAGGGGGGGTGTAAAGGAGGCGAGATTTGTGTCTTCACCCCGTAATCTGATAGCCACAGGCTGCACACCAAAAATTGATGCGCCAAGGCCTTGCTTAAGAAGTCGAGTATTTATAGGCAGACACGGTTAGATTTTATTTATTTCTTTAATTTTTTTTTTGTAGGTTATATATGCTTGAGAGTATCTAACAATTACATTGTTTTTATCAGTTTTATTACGTCTGACAGTATCTGAGAGCCATAGGCTGAAAGAGTCGATTATCTAAACACAGTCACAATTAGAACTGTTTTAAAAAAAATTTTCTAGATTTTTTATCTTTTTAGAATTTTTACTGTGTCTGAGAATGAATCCTTCTGTCTTTCTTTCATATGCTCATCAAAGCACATGTCAGGCGGTTCCAAGCACACAGATCAAAAATGAAAGGAGCTGGACTATTTTGGGAAGACCACCTGGCGCAAAGATAGGGTGAGTGCGAAGGCCTGAAATGGGATGCGAGGTAAAGGGTAGCTCATGCATTTTCTAGATTGTGAATAACGTCAACGGTAGAAATCCCTTAAAGACAAGTGAAATGGTTGGTGGCGGAGTTGTTCATTTCATCTCTTGTCAGTTCAGTATCAGTCTTTGGCGCAGGCACAGGGCAGCTCATGCATTTCTAGATTGTGAATAAGGTTATCGGTAGAAATTCCTAAAAAAAAAAAAAAAAAAAAAAAAAAAGTGAAAATGATTGATTAGGGGAGTTTTTCATTTCATCTGTTATCATTTCAATACCATCTCTGGCTCACATTTATGCTACACCTCGAAACCCTTGCATGGATTATAATTGTAGTGATTTGGCGCAAGATCCCTCGCGCCCGGGCTATACAGCGTAGAGGCGCGCGGTCCCCTGGTTGGTGGAGTGGGGATCCCTCAAGCTTTGCGCTTGGTGTGTGTGTGTGTGTGCACTTGGATAATACTGAAGAAGGTGCCGCGAACGGACATAGCCTAAGGGAAGTTGCAAAATCCTAATTGTGGCGTGTGTGGCCACAAGGTGGATGGATGTGAGGGAGGTAATGTAGGAAGAAAGAAGTGGTTTGTTTGGAATGAAATATTGTGTGGAGAAATGGAGGCGTCTGGCGAATGGACAGCAGTACTGTATCAGGCACAATGCACCCTTTCCGGCTGACGGGTGTGATGTGTTTTGCTCCACCAATATCATGTTGAGAGAGAGAGAGAGCGAGCGAACGAGCGAGCGAGCGAGCGAGCGAGAGAGCGAGCGAGAGAGAGAGAGAGAGAGAGAGAGAGAGAGAGAGAGATTCTTATGGTTTATTCATACAGACCTTGACCCCTTGTGAACGTAATAAATCATCTGAAACAAACAGGCCTACTCATGACTGTAAAACATACCAAACACAAATAATGTAGGATTTCAAGAGGTATCTATTTCTCTAAATTCGAATGCCTTGTACAGAAATAAGGACAACTTTCGAACAACTTCTGTTGAGGTTATTGACATCGACATCGAGAGAGAGAGAGAGAGAGAGAGAGAGAGAGAGAGAGAGAGAGAGAGAGAATATTCCATGGACATTAGGATATTTCCTGAAAAATGAACACCTCTTCTGCGCGGGAAACAAAGTATGTCGTTTGTGCACTTCCTGTAGACCGATCAGCCAACACAGAACGGACAATGCACTGTTTTCAAAACAAGAGCAACACTCTGATAACCTGTAACAAAGTGGTAGCTGGTAAACAAGGGCAATACTCTGGTGACCTGTAACAAAGCGGTAACTGGTAAACAAGGGCAACACTCTAGCAGTAACCTGTAACAAACCATGACTGGTGAACAAGAGCAAAATTCTGATAACCTGTAACAAAGTGATGACCGGTGAACTAGGGCAACACTCTGGTAATCTGTAACAAAGTGATAACCGGTGATAAGGGGCACACTCTATTAACCTGTAACAAAGACATAACCGGTGAACAAGGGAAACACTCGGGTAACTTGTAACAAAGTAATAAACGGGACACTAAGGAAACTCTCTGGTAACCTGTAACAAAGACATAACCGGTGAACAAGGGAAACACTCGGATAACCTGTAACAAAGTAATAAACGGGGCACTAAGGAAACACTCTGGTAACCTGTAACAAAGACATAACCGGTGAACAAATGCAACTCTCTGCTAACTTGTAAAAAAAGTGATAGCCGGTGAACAAGTGCAGCACTCTGGTAACCTGTAACATTGTGATAACTGGTGAACAAAGGAAGCTCTCTGCTAACCTGCAACAAAGTGATAACCGGTGAACAAAGGCAACTCTCTGCTAACCTGTAACAAAGCAAT
>JADBJO010016550.1:0-5000 GCA_016801955.1 Conus betulinus | reverse complement strand
GATATATTGGCGGTTAGATACATTTCCAATATACTAAACATTTCACCTCGTGGTTGGGATTTTTAGTTTAAGGAAACATAAAAAAGATGAAAAGAAAAAAAAAAGGCAGAAGAAAAAATAAAAATGAATAACAGGAAAATGGGAGGAAGAGAGGGGGAGCAACAATTATGTCATCAACAGGAATATGTGTGAACAATTTACAAACAAGAGAGAAATTTACATAGTCACGTAAAGTAGTTCAGGGTAGAAAACGAGTGTGTAAACGAGTGTGGATTGTAAAGCGTTAAGAGCTTGGTCTCTAGCCGAGAATAGGCGCCATATAAGTATTCATTATAACAATAATAATGATAATAAACCATCTTTTTTCCATAAGTATGTGTTGAAGTATGGAAGTTCAATTTAGAATAACTTTTCTTCTTTGTTTCCCCTCTTTCTTGTACCGTCTCTAGCCGAGAATAGGAGCTATATAAGTATTTATTATAATAGTAATAATAATAATAATAATAAACCATCTTTTTCCATCAGTTATGTGTTGAAGTATGATAATTCAATTTAAAATAACCATTTTCCTTTTTTTTTTTTTTCCCCTCTTTTTTGTACCCCTTTCATTTTTTTTTCATTTCCTGTTACTGTTTTCTTCTCTTTCGAAGACACTATGACATCGATCACAATTCAATTTATGTCCTCTTACAAAAGGAACATTGTTTTGCTGTGATCATCAAACTTAACGACAATCAATATCAGGAAGCATTCATAAGTAACATATAAAATGTGAATGATGTAAATATAATGCACTCACACCCATAGTCACACAACCCACCACACTTACATGCACATACACTAAAGAACCACGCACGCACCCCCCCCCCCCCCACACACCCACACACACACACACCACAGACTATGAAACACAAGACTCTCGCAACCAACTGAATCACCTGAATCGTGCAAGACCACTTGCCTCATTCTTTCTATCCATCCACACCAGCAACGCCCACGGGCATCACAAGACTACAGTAACAATGCCGGGGTCTCTATGACTCTGTGACCTACCCGTATATGAGCATCACGTGATAAACATACACGTGAGTCATTAAACATAGGACAAACAAGTAGGGTAACTCTTCCTCCCACAAGAGCAAGAGTGGGAGCAAGAGTTACCCTACTTGTTTATTGTTTACTATTGACTGTTAACTGCCTCCTTTCATATCTAATTTCATGAAATATAGGTAAACTGACTCTGTTGTTTTGTTGTTGTTGTGTTTGATTGTTTGCTTGCTTGCTTGTTCGCTGGGTGTCCCCGTGACTCTTGGGACCTACCTGAATATGAGCATCACGTGATATAAACATCCACGTGAGTCATAGAATAATATATAGGTTAACTGACTCTGTTGTTTTCTTGTTGTTGTTGTTGTTGTTGTTGTTTGTTTGTTTGTTTGCCGAGGTCTCCACGACTGAGACCAACCTGAATATGAACTTCACGTGATAAATACGCGTGAGACATGAAATATAGGTAAACTGACTCTGTAGTTTTGTTGTTGTTGTCGTTGTTTGTTTGTTTGCTTATTTGTCCGCTGGGGTCTCCATGACTGAGACCTACCTGAATATGAGCATCACGTGATAAACATACACGTGAGTCATGGAATATAGGTAAACTCACTCTGTTGTTTTCTTGTTGTTGTTGTTGTTGGTGTTGTTGTTTGCTTTGCTGGAGTTCCCATGACTCTGTTGTTTTCTTATTGTTTTTGTTGTTGTGGTTTGGCCTTTTTGTTTGCTGGGGTCACCATGACTCTGGGACCTACCTGAATGTGAGAATCACGTGATAAACACACACGGGAGTCAAATAGAAGTAAACTGTCGTTTTCTTCTTGTTGCTGTTGTTGTTGTTTGTTTGCTTTGCTTAATTGTTTGTTTATTTGCTTGTTTGTTTCTTCTTCTTTTCTGTTTTTTTTTTTCCCAAAGAGTTGTTTGTTTTTTGAGTTTTTGTTTGTTTATTTGTTGTTTTTTTCTTTTACTTGGCATTGAACTGTTGTTTGTTTATTTGTTGTTTTTTCCTTTACATGGCGGTGAACTGCATCTCGCTTTTGGCTTGTTTGGATGTTGTCTGTGCTGTAGGGGGCGCAGAAGTAGGAAGGAGGCGATGAAGATGGTTAGTTGATGTGTGAGGAACAACAGAGCGGGGAATAATTGAAATGTCAATGCTCTTGATCAGTGTTCTTCTAGAACCGTGATCTTTTCTGAGCTTTGCATTTCTCTCTCTCTCTCTGTGTCTCTCTTGTCTCTCTCTCTCTCCTCTCTCTCCTCTCTCCTCTCTCTCTCGCGCGCTCTCTCTCTCTCTCTCTCTCTGTGTATGTGTGTGTGCGTCTGTGTGTGTGTGTGTGTGTGTGTGTGTGTGTGTGTGTGTGTGTGTGTGTGTGTGTGTGCATGCGTGCGTGCGTGCGTGCGTGAGGAGCGAGAGAGAGCGTACGCGCGCGCGCGTGTGTGTGTGTGTGTGTGTGCGTGTGTGAGAGCGAGAGAGAGAGAGAGAGAGAGAGAGAGAGAGAGAGAGTGAGAGAGAGAGAGAGAGAATGTGTATGTGTGTGTGCGTGTGCGTGTGCGTGTGTGCGTGTGTGTGTGTGTGTGTGTGTGTGTGTGTGTGTGTGTGGGTGTGTGCAGGGTGCGTGTGTGTGATGCGCGCGCGCGCGCGCGCGCGTCTGTGTGTGTGGTGTGTGTGTGTGTGGGGTGCGTGTGTGTGTGTGTGTGTGTGTTGCTGTGTGTGCGTCTGTGTTGTGTGGTGTGTGTGTGTGTGAAGGCATATGGGGCAGGGAAGGCGTGTGTGTGTATGTCAAAGTATTTATGTGTGTCTGTGTGTGTTGCATGTGTGTGCGCGCGCATGCGTGCGTGTGTGCGTGGTTGTTAGCATGTGTGTCTGTGTTAATGTGTGAGTGGTGCGTGCTGCATACTTGCGTGTGTACATACGTGCGTGTGAGCGCGCGTGTTTGTGTGCGCGGTGTGTGTGTGTGTGTGTGTGTGTGTGTGTGTGTGCGCGGCGCGCGCGCGCGCGCGTGTGTGTGTGTGTGTGTGTGTGTGTGTGTGTGTGTGTGGGTCTTGAGCGTGTACGTGTATGTGTGCGCTCGCGTCCGTGTGTGTGCGTGCGTGCGTGCGTGCGCGCGCGTGCGTGTGTGTGTGTGTGTGTGTGTGTGCGTGTGTGCGTTGCAAGCGTGCATGCGCGCGCGCGCGCGTGTTTGTGTTTTGTGTGTGTTTTTTTTTTTTTTTTTTTTTTTTTAGGCAGGACAAATAATATTCAACACAATGAAAACAAAGGACACACAGACTAGTGACTTATTTGCACCCGGACTGAAAAGATAAGTGAGTGTTTTTGGGCGACCCAATACGTCGAAACGCGCCGTGTTTGTTGGCCATTTGTTTGTTTTTGTCGTTCGGTTTGTTTTGTCGTAGCTCAAAAATTTTCGCTCATGAGAAATTGTCAAGCTCTATGTTTTGAGCAGATTGTGACCCTCTGTTGGCGAACCTACTCATAAAAAGTTTGGAAAAACCTGAATCTTTAATCGCGCCGTGTTTCGTTGTGGGAGTGTTACACCCTCTCCTCCCCTCCCCCTGCCCCCTTTCCCTTTTCACCTAGCCTCTGCACCCCCCACCCCCACCCATCTCTAAAAGACTGCCAAGTCAGTTTCAGTTTCAGTTTCATCAAGGAGGCGTCACTGCGAGCGGACTAGTCCATATACGCTACACCACATCCGCTAAGTTTGAGACCACACTACGAATGATTTGAAGCTGATGGATAAATGAATTAACAACTAAAATGAGAACATGGAAGAAGATACCCGTTCTTTAGCAACGAGCACATTTTAGTTAAAAAACACAACAAACCAACCAAAAATTCAGGCTTTTTGAAGGTCGTTTTCATAGAGGTTCTACTATATTACGAAAAAAAGAAACGATGATGATTATTTTTCCAGTCCTGTTGTCAATCATTCTCCACAAGCTATGGCTCATATCCCGTGATGCTGGTGGTTGATTATGACATTGCTCTCTCTCTCTCCCTCCTCCCTCTCTTTTCCCTCAATTTTCTCTCTCTTCCCCAGTCTCCCCCCTCCCATCTGTGTGTGTGTGTGGTTGTTGTGGTGTGTGTGTGTGTGTGTGTGTGTGTGTGTGTGTGTGGATGTGTGTGTGTGCGCGTGTGTGTGTGTGTGCACGCTCACCATGTTTGTGTGTGTGTGTGTGTTGTGGTGTGTGTGTGTGTGTGTGTGTGTGTGTGTGTGTGCATGCTCACATGTGTGTGTATGGTGTGTGTGTGCGCGCTGCGCGCGTGCGTGCGTGTGCGTGCGTGTGCGTACGGTGTGTGTGTGTGTGTGTGTGTGTGTGTGTTCTTTCTCTTTTACTCTTGAAACGACGAGGGGGCCGATCGCTTTCGTCCAACAGCATAGGGTGAGGGCGGAAGGGGAGGAGGGTGCAGGAAATGGGGTGGGGGAGGGGTAAGAAGGGGATACGGGAGAAAAGGGTAGAGGTACAGAGGCGGGAGAGGGGAGGGGATGCAAAGTGTTGTTGTTGTTCCTAAATGGAGGTGCATTACAAAAAACAAAAACACAAGAAGCTGAGAAGAGAGCAGATGAGAGAGAGAGAGAGATAGAGAGAGCGAGACAAGAGACAGACAGAGACTGAGAGAGAAAGAGAGAGACAGAGAGAGAGACAGAGAGAGAGACAGAGAAAGATATTATATATATTATAGATATATATATAAGACGAGAGAGAGAGAGAGGAGAAGAGAGAGAGAGAGTGTGTATGTGCGTGCATGCGGTGCGCACATGTGTGTGTGTGTGTGTGTGTGTGTGGTGTGTGTGGGTGTGTGTGTGTGTGGTGTGTGGTGGGTGTGAGTGTGCGTATATGGCATGTGGTTATGCGCGCACGCGTATGCGCATGTGTGTGGGGTGTGTGTTGGGTGGTGTGTGGTGTGTGTGTGTGTGTGTGTGGTGTGAAGGGAGGGTGGTTTGTGGAACCCC
>JADBJO010016549.1:25000-40247 GCA_016801955.1 Conus betulinus | reverse complement strand
TAATATAAAGAAATAAAAGCAGGCGGATAACTAGTTGCAAAGTCACCAGAACGGTCCTTGCCTGTCCGCAGTTAAAACAATGTCTACATACAGATTTAGTCCAGTTTTTTTTTTTTTTTAAAAGCCAGTCTCTCAGTACATCAAAGGGATTCTGCCCACGGGTTCCGTCCCCAAAGTAGTAGCGTGAAAAAAAAAAAACTGGGGGTTTGGGTTATAGAAGCGTCTGGGTAGTTCCGTTGACGTGGGACGCCTTAAAGTTTTCTTCGGCCTGCTTCCCAGAAACAGCTGTCTCAGGTGTGCCCCAGGTTTCCCGCAAGGACACTGTCCCCTCTTGCATGTTTGATGAATCCCGTCTTTCTTCAGCCCTCTGGTATATGCATGTTGCCAATGGTTGACAAAAGAGGACCTCTTTCCATCCCAAACAGTTCTGTGGAGAGCCAAATCATTGGAAAGTTCACGTTTTGGTTTCCATCTCAGTATCTCGTAGAGGCGCGATTTTGATGACAACGATTTTCGTTTTAGGATGTCTGGAAGCTATGACTCTGATGGAATCGGCGAAGATTTTGCTGCAGATTTTGGGGTCAGACTTTTAATATCATTGACTCCACAGTGGATGACAATGGCTTCTGGCGATTTCTTTGAAGAAAAAACAGAGGACTCTTGCTTCCACTAGATCATTCGACGTCTGAGCCTTGAAGGAAAGTGCATCAAAACCATACGAGTATCCTAGTCTGTCCGTGTCAAAATCCATTCACCACTGGAGTCGTGTAGAAAAGTGACCAACCGGCATGTCTTGTTCTTCGTTCTGGTGCTCATGACTTTTGCGTATTTTCAAACTGACGTCACCAGGTTTTAACGCTGACGTCATTTGTTTTCAGAAACAAATACGCCAGTTCTTTCTTTAGATTTTTTTTTTTTTTTTTTGACATTTCATGCTAATGGTGGGATTTTGATTTACTCAATGCCGAGAGTGATTTAGCTGGACTGACTGAAGATCTCTGCGTCTTACAAGCTTTGCGTAGGACTTAACGGCTACGGAATTTGTGGTGCGGGCAACTTACGTTGTTGCCCGTCAAGTCCTTCGTGCCCAGATCTTTCGTTTGCAAGTTCTTCAGTTAGTTTCTTTACACTGTTTTCGAGACACAAAACTCGATCACACAAATTTTCGATAACTGATTTTAGATTTAGAATGATACTTGCTGTGTCTTCCGTTTTCTGTCTTGGTGTTTTCACTGCAGCCGTTGGTGTTAGCTTCAGCCTGATGTTTTTTCTTGATGGTCTCGGTCTAACATTTCTTTGCCAAGTGACGCACTTTTCTTCCGTGTTTTTCTTCGATGTCTTTCATGCCTTTCGTTCTTGTATATGACGCCCGACCTCCGAGGCGTCTTGATATTGTCATTCTTTGTCATGTTGATGCTAGTATTGCTAAAACTTTGGACAGCATCTGTTCAGTTGACTGACAGTTGTACGCCATCTTAATAAAACGGAAGGTTTTAAAAACGGAGGAAGTGTGTGTGTGTGTGTGTGTGTGTGTGTTTAACCTTCGCCGCACCGAGCTTCTGACTCGAAAGATTATTCATCCAAGGTGGGCCTCTCAGACCCACATACCGCCAAAGAAGCAATGGGCTGTTTACCCCTTTATAATCCACTAGCGTGGGCCTGTCAGACCCACAGGGGTTGCAGAGCAGGCAAGCGAGCGATAGGGCGTAGGGCTGAATTTCAGCCGTCACCAGTGCTTCTTCACTACTTTGGGAGCGCTGGATGTGCTGGGACCTGTAGAAGCAGCAGCCCGCTTCTTTCCTGCCTTTTGTTGTTTGGGTGCCCTTGTTGAGGCAGAGCCAGACTTGGCCTTACCATGGAGCGCAGGTTGGGGTGCTTTTCTGGGTGCTGGCCTGGTCAGTTGAGCGACCTGAAGCTCAATATTTTGAGTGGCCTGAGTTGCTGCCTGGAGAAGGCTTCTGACATCCCCACATTTTCCATCCGACGTTTGATCTGGGCGTACATCAGATGCTCACTAACGTTCAGAAGGAAGGATGTGCGGTTATCTCTCTTTGACAGAGGGTCTGTGGAAACCTCATGGTCCAAAACACAGCGAGCAGCAATTGTGGCCAGGTCAACGAGGTTGCAGAAGAGGACCATGGGCCACCGCTGTGTTTTACGCCTGACAGTATAGGCATGGGCCATCTTGTCCAGTGTGTCTACAGCACCCTTGGTGGGGAATTGTTATAGAAGAGAGACCATTTCAGGGCTTCTTCTTGGAGTTTGTCTCATGTCTTCAACAATGCAGTGGGGTGCATCGTGCTGAGAACAACTACACATTCTTTTTTTTTTTGCTTTGGTACTTGACCAGAGTGGCATCTCCGTTGAATGCAAACTCACTCTGATGCAGAGGAGCTTTCTTGCGGACTTGAATGAATCAGGAAGGAAGCGTTTGTTCCCTCTAACTGTGCCAACTACGGTCAGGCCATTCTGAGAAGGACTTCAGCAAGACTGAGGTCGGTGTGAAATAATTGTCACAAGTGACATTTCTTGCAGTCTGAAAGAATGGCGTGTCTCGCGTGACCAGTTCAATCGCAATGTTGTGGCCAAGATTCACCTGTCTCTCTGGGACCAGCTGGCCGTCCAAGATATGGAAATGCCCAGCAGAGGGAAATTCTGCTCGGCAATCAGCCACCCCAGGCAGAAAATCTTTATCCCATATCATATCTGGTTTTGATGGCAAGTACTGAAGGAACTGACACCTTCCCCGGAATGGGACCAGCTGCTCGTCAATAGTGAGCAGAGGGCCTGGGATGTAATGCTCTCTAAGAGCCTTCATAAAAGTCATCCCATATGTCCCGGAAAAAGGGGCAAATGGATCCCTCTGTCTCCTGGAAGTCCTGGTCGCCTTGTCATCAAATCTGAGGTACGTCATAAGTCCTGAAAATCTGTTGCGGCCCATGCAGGCCCGAACAATGCTTGGGCCATACACAGCATTCCTATATGGCGAACAGAAAGCATGTTTTGCTTTCTGCAGCCAAGAAAGATGAGAATGTATGAGAAGACCTTTGCATTCAATGTCATCCATGGGGATCCCTTTTCCTTCAGGACCCGCTTTCCTCAAGATTGGGAACTTTCACACCATCTGAGATGATCTTATCAGACAGAAAAAAAAGACGAAAGGCATCAGAGGGGTCTGAAAACGTGCTGACATCCTATGAGCTGAGTGGGGGGGTGGCCTGAATATGTTTTTGGATGATGTTCTGCCTGCTTATTTTTTTGTGGGGGGTCACTTTGCCACTTGGTCCCATCTTTGGCCGTTTGGGAGCTTAGGGCCTGGGTTCTTCGTCTTCTTCCACCTCTTCCTCCTCATCTGGGGAATCGTCCGAGTCATTAGGCGGCAGAGGACCTTCTTCATCACTCGTTTCGTCATTCCACTGGGATAGTCCTCAGGTGTTGCGGTTGTCTCCACCAGGCGCACTGAAACACAATGTGTGAAACATAATCAATAGACAAACATATGCATAACATATTACATTCACATGCACACACGCGTGCGTATGCGCAGACACACACAACACACACAATATGACCCCCCTCACCCCCCCCCCCCCCCCCCCCCCCCCCCCCCCCCCCCCCCCCCCCCCACCCCCACCCCCCCCCCACACACACACACACACACACACACATTCTACAAAAAAAAACAAAGAAGCATTCAACATGTATAAGCATTCACACACACACACACACACACACACACACACACACACACTCTCTCTCTCTCTCTCCTCTCTCTCTCTCTCTCTCTCTCTCTCTCTCTCTACACACACACACATTACCATGTACTTAGTAATCACACAGCGTAAAATATATGCATGCCCACAGCATATACTGGCCCTCCAAACACACGATAGACACACACACATACACACACACACACACACACCACACACACACACACACACACACACACACACACACAACACAACATATGCACGCATAGTCAGCAAGTTTTTGCACCCAAGAGTCATGACCTGGGTGCAGTCCGGCCCCTTAGAGTGTAAGGAGTTCAGGGCCGAAAACACTTGTCCAGGACCTTCTGTTGTCCAGGTCTCCCCAGAGTTTATCTCTTCATCTTATTTTATTCATCACACATACGTACTAAAAGTAAATTATTGCATGCCACACCTATGAGACCATGGCAGGCATTTATTTATGTTTGAAAAATCAAGATAATCAGCTTACATGATTCTCCCTCATCTTGGCCATTGGTTGCAACCCCAGCTGTTCCGATTATGTCCTCGCCATTGGCTGCAATTAGAGCTTCAAATAGACTTGGTCGCTCCATTTTTCCAGCAACAATCCAAAACGCATAAAATAATATGTTGATTTGCCACCACCACCCCTCCACACACACACACACTTTTTTTTTTTACTTTTCTTTTTTTTTTTTTGTGCAGGAAGGTAGGGAGTGTTCTCTCTGCTTTCTTTTTCTCTCTTTTTTTTTTTTTTTTTAAAATATTCAATCAAGATGAAAACAGGCATTCAATGAATCGCATAAATTGCCCATGCCAAATCATTGGCTGAAACATCACAAAATTGGATCTGTAATGTATGCAACAGACACAGGGGGGGGGGGGGGGGGGGGGGGGGGGGGGACTTTCATGTGGGGTTTTCTTCAAAGTGATCACCGCAAGTCACTGAAGCATTATGCCTTTTAGCATTCACAAACACACACACGCAAAACTATATGAAGAAAAGAAAAATTGCAACAGTGCGATAGATCTTACCTTCGTTGCTGCTTCTGCTGGCAGAGTGTTTTGATGATGATGATAAAAAAAAATATCTTCGAACGGATTTTTTTTCCTTGCCGTGGAGTTCTCAGTGGTAGCTTTACTGCACAGGATGCGTTGATGAAAAGGGCGCGAGTTCTCTCTCAGACTACCGGTTGCAGCAGTGCCAGACACGCGCTGCGAAGTAATAATCCACCCCCTCCTTTCCAGTGGGCCTGAGAGGCCCACCTTGGGATATATAAGGGTATTGGCTGTAGCTCCTCTCTATTTCATATGTGGGTCTGAGAGGCCCCACCATTGGACGAAATAAGGGTATTGGCCTTTGCTCCTCTTTCTCATATGTGGGGCTGAGAGGCCCCACCTTGGGATGAATTAGGATAATGAAAATACATCATTAATTACTCCTTTCTCTATGATGTAACAATTCCAAATTTTGTCACTGGAAAGGGACTTACGAGTCAGGAAAAGTCATAAAATTTCATAACTGTAGCTTAAATAGTTCCGGAGATATGGGGACTTTTAGCCGCTGTGGTCTGACAGACCCACTCTGTGCGGCGAAGGTTAAAGCGTATTATTCTGTTCCCGTCTGTTGTTGATAATGGTTCGCTAAAGAAACAGATATAAAGCTTTAATGTTTGGTCCCTAGATGGATTACAGCAGATATAAGGCAGCGCCCTTGACAATGACGATGTATTTTCCGGCTGACTCCTTTTCTGTCGTTACACCTTAAGAACAACTTTAGCCAGTCAAAACCAAGTCGCAGTGCAGACGAGTGGGCTTATACACGTGTATTTCGACTTTTCAATCTTACCTTCAGCTACTTTATTCTACATCCAAAACCGATATTTGCACCTAGAATTTATCAAAATGGACGAAGCTGGCCTCGATTAAAAATGAGGCGGCTCAACCCCCAGACGTGAACAGATATTGTAGGAGGACAGAGAGGTGAAATGTTTGTGTGTGTGTGTTGGTGTGTGTGTGTTGTGTGTGGGTTGTTGCACGTGGTGTGTGTGTGCGTGCGTGCGTGCGTGCGTTGCGTGCCCATGCGTACGGATGTAGTAGCGTGCGTGCGTGCGTGCGTGCCCATTTGACCTTGACTGTGTGTTGTGTGGGCGTGCGTGTGTGTTACACTATGGTGTGGAGTTTTTGTGTGCGCGCGTGCCCGCGGGGTAGTTGTGTGCGTGCGTGCGTGCCCATGCGTCCCTGGATGTCGTAGAGTTTTTTCCATCATAAGTATTTGGCCGATCTTTCTGAAAAAAATTTGAAGGTATGTTTCATTTATGGGTCACAGATACATGGCCGATGTTTCCGAGACAGAGAGCATTTGAACCCTTGACTGCTGAATATTGAATGGAGATTAGTTTGTTTAAATGAGAGAGGAGAGGGATTACACTATGGGGTAGAGTTTAAAAGTTGCGATTCTTTGTCTGGTGGATAGTATGTCTGTCACTGTGAAAGAAGACAAGACAGACAGGGATACTGATGACATGACCTGTCTGCCCCATCCACTCACGAGGATGGCTTCGGATTCAGAAACCCATCGACTTAACCCAGAAGCATGTCAACGGATATAACAGAGAACAGAGGAGAGAGGAGAGAGAGAGAGAGAGGAGAGAGAGAGAGAGAGAGAGAGAGAGAGAGGAGGAGAGAGAGAGAGAGAGGAGAGAACCTCTGATTTTGGTGACCAGTCAGAGGCCAGGGGGAGATGAATCGTAGAGGAGAGAGACGAGGAGAGTGTGAGGAAGAGAGGGGAGAGAGGACTTCCAAATTGCAGCAGAGAGAGAGAGAACAAAGACTGGAGGAGATTTGAAAAGGCTGGAATGTATCTATCTGAATCCAGCAACGGGGGACGACGCCAACCCACTAGAATATATCCATCTGAATCAAGCAACGAGGGATCCAACCAGAAATATCACAAGAGCACTAAAGACCAGTATACAACAGATCTGTACAGAAGAGAGACAACAGTATCTCCATGGAGACGCCAAAAGATCAGGATCTGAGGGAGAGAGAGAGGAGATGGGGGAGGAGGGAGAGAGAATCGTACTTCATATTAGAGAGAGAGAGAGGGGAGAGAGAGGAATGTAGAGAAGACGTAAGGAGATGATCCAGCTGAATCAAGCAACGAGGGATCCAGTCAGGCTAGGAGAGAGAGAGAGAGGAGGACCTTGAGGAAGGAGAATAGAGAGAGAGATCGTGAGAGAGAGATGAGAGAGAGAGAGAGGAGAGAGGGAGAGAGAGAGAGGCAGAGAGAGAAGAGATTGGGCATATGTGCATTATCCAAGACTCTGTGTAATGCGAAAGTACTGGTAAGTAAAAAAAACATTCCCATGACCAATGATCAGTGACATAAAAGTAAACATGTATTGAAAAACAAGAACAACAACAACAACAACAACAGCAACAATAACGAAAAACAACGACAACAACAACAACAGCGACAACAACAACAACAGCAACAACAAAAACAAAGCAACAACAACAACGAAACAAAAAACAGACATAAACAGCCCGTTGTCAGAACTATAACAAATCCTATAGTAAGAAAGATTAAAGTATTAATTTTACAGGATAAGACACAATAAGACACAATAAGTTATTATATCTGCTGGCTGACAAATAAACGTGGAGGCAAATTCCTCTAAAACACAAACTGGGGGGGGGGATGGGTGGGGGGGGGGGGGGGGGGGGGGGGGGGGGGGGGGGGGGGGTGGGGGAGTACTGTCTTTTTTCTTACGAAAGGAGAACTTCTCAAGAAGCTTGGATGCTGCTTTTGCCTGTGTTTGATACTGTTCTAATATTAGGATTTTTTTCACTTCGTTAGCTTCAGTAGCTTTTCTTTTTCATCCAAGGCATCTCTTTTGCAGCTTGATTGGCATCCATTCCCAGTTACCCCCCCCCCCTCCCCCCACCAACCCCCCATCTACGATGTAAAAATCGAAGCTGTTAGGAATGGTAGGCAACAGGAGCATAAAGGACCCATATAGATATTGGGCGAAAAAAAAGAGGGGGGTGGGGGGAGAAAAGAAAACAAAAAGAAAAAAAAGAAGAGGAGGTGGTGCACGAAAAAGAAAAATGGAGGTTGGAGGACGAAAACAAAGTACTGTCAGTTTATTTGTTTGTTTCTGCGCGTATTCAGATCTGTTCACAAGCCTTTATTTGTTTGTTTCTGCGCGTTTTCAGATCTGTTCACAAGCCTTTATTTGTTTTCGTTTTCTTTATTTCATTGTGGTAAAAAAAAAATCTGATTTACCTCTGTTCAGGAGCAGTTATGTCCCTTGATATCTTAATGGAGTGTCCTGCGCGTGCCTGTACCCATCGTCAACACAGCGCAGGCCTCCAAGGGTGGTACAGGACTGCTCTAAAGGCAGGTGAAGACAGTGCTTCTCTGGGTCCTTCCCAGCACCTTTAGGTGTTTCTTTTTCTTCTTTGCCTTAACTAGGCTGACCCTGGAGAAAGGTCCAGTGATGGTGAGGAAAGACCCACTGACCACAGGGAAAGTCCTGTTGACAGTGGGAAAGACTACAACTTTGGATTCTCTCTTGAGGGCACATAAGACCGTATTGCGAAAGCATGGCTATGTCTGGAGCGGCACTGTCGTCATCTGTCCGTGGGCAAGGGTGGCTGGGTCTGTGGAGTGTGCTCGACAGCTGGAGGGTGGTGTTTTTTCGCTGGTGGGCTCTCTGCAGTCGTGAAATACCATGGGCTGGTACACCCATGGGGATGCTACTTTAATGCTGTTATAATTTGCATCCTGTAGTCTGATTTACCTCTGTTCAGGAGCAGTTATGTCCCTTGATATATTAATGGAGTGTCCTGCGCGTGCCTGTACCCATCGTCAACACAGCGCAGGTCCCCAAGGGTGGTACAGGACTGCTCTAAAGGCAGGTGAAGACAGTGCTTCTCTGGGTCCTCCCGAGCACTTTTAGGTGTTTCTTTTTCTTCTTTGCCTTAACTAAGCTGACCCTGGAAAAAGGTCGAGTGACGTTGAGGAAAGACCCACTGACCACAGGGAAAGTCCTGTTGACAGTGGGAAAGACTACAACTTTGGATTTTCTCTTGAGGGCACATACGACCGTATGGCGAAAGCTTGTCTGTTACTGGAGTGACACTGTCTTCATCTGTCCGTGGGCAGGAGTGGTTGGGTCTGTGGAGTGTGCTCAACAGCTGGAGAGTGGTGTTTTTCACCGTTGGGCTCCGCAGTCATGAAATACGGGCTGGTACACCCATGGAGATGCTACTTTAATGCTGTTATGAGTTGCATCCTGTAGTCTGATTTACCTCTGTCCAGCAGTTATGTCCCTTGATATCTTAATGGAGTGTCCTGCGCATGTCTGTACCCATCGTCAACACAGATCAGGCCTCCAAGGGTGGTACAGAACTGCTCTAAAGGCAGGTGAAGACAGTGCTTCTCTGGGTCCTCCCCAGCACCTTCGGATTTTTTATTTTTCTTCTTTGCCTTAACTAGGCTGACCCTGGAGAAAGTTCCAGTGACGGTGAGGAAAGACCCACTGACCACAGGGAAAGTCCTGTTGACAGTGGGAAAGACTACAACTTTGGATTCTCTCTTGAGGGCACATAAGACCGTATGGCGAAAGCATGGCTATGTCTGGAGTGGCTCTGTCTTCATCTGTCCGTGGGCAGGGGTGGTTGGGTCTGTGGGGTGTGCTCGACAGCTGGAGAGTCGTCGTGTTTTTCACTGTTGGGCTCTGCAGTCGTGACATACCACGGGCTGGTACACCCATGGGGGTGCTACTTTAATGGTGTTGTAATTTGCATCCTGTAGTCTGATTTACCTCTGTTCAGGAGCAGTTATGTCCCTTGATATATTAATGGAGTGTCCTGCGCGTGCCTGTACCCATCGTCAACACAGCGCAGGTCCCCAAGGGTGGTACAGGACTGCTCTAAAGGCAGGTGAAGACAGTGCTTCTCTGGGTCCTCCCGAGCACTTTTAGGTGTTTTCTTTTTCTTCTTTGTCTTAACTAGGCTGACCCTGGAAAAAGGTCGAGTGACGGTGAGGAAAGATCCACTGACCACAGGGAAAGTCCTGTTAACAGTGGGAAAGACTACAACTTTGGATTTTCTCATGAGGGCACATAAGACCGTATGGCGAAAGCTTGGCTGTGTCTGGAGTGGCACTGTCTTCATCTGTCCGTGGGCAAGGGTGGTTGGGTCTGTGGGGTGTACTCGACAGCTGGAGGGTGGCGCGTTTTTCGCTGGTGGGCTCTGCAGTCGTGAAATACCATGGGCTGGTACACACCCATGGGGATGCTACTTTAATATTGTTATAATTTGCATCCTGTAGTCTGATTTACCTCTGTTCAGGAGCAGTTATATCGCTTGATATATTAATGGAGTGTCCTGCGCGTGCCTGTACCCATCGTCAACACAGAGGAGGCTTTCAAGGATGGTACAGGACTGCTCTAAAAACAGGTGGAGACAGTGCTTCTCTTGGTCCTCCCCAGCACCTTCGGGTGTTTCTTTTTCTTCTTTGCCTTAACTAAGCTGACCCTGGAGAAAGGTCCAGTCACAGTGAGGAAAGACCCACTGACCACAGGGAAAGTCCTGTTGACAGTGGGAAAGACTACAACTTTGGATTTTCTCTTGAGGGCACATACAACCGTAAGGCGAAAAGCTTGGCTGTTACTGGAGTGACACTGTCTTCATCTGTCCGTAGGCAGGGGTGGTTGGATCTGTGGGGTATGCTCGACAGCTGGAGAGTGGTGTTTTTCACCGTTGGGCTCCGCAGTCATGAAATACGGGCTGGTACACCAATGGGGCTGCTACTTTAATGCTGTTATGAGTTGCATCCTGTAGTCTGATTTACCTCTGTTCAGGAGCAGTTATGTCCCTTGATACCTTAATGGAGTGTCCTGCGTGTGCCTGTACCCATCGTCAACACAGCGCAGGCCTCCAAGGATGGTACAGGACTGCTCTAGAGGCAGGTGAAGACAGTGCTTCTCTGGGTCCTCCCCAGTGCTTCTTTTTCTCCTGTTCACAGGCCTGTATTTGTTTTCGTTTTCTTTACTTCATTGTGATTAAAAAAAAAATAAATAAAAGCTTTCTGCTAATTGCATAGATCTTTCTTTGTCTAAACATTCCACACTCGCACAACCTGTGTATTAACGTTGGTGAAACCATCCAGGTAAAAAATGTCGATGACGCATTTGCAATTCAATTCATGGTCAGAGAGCTCCCCCTGGATTTTTTTTTTCATGAACATTTGTTGATTATGCTGACGAACAAGCCAACTTTCACAACTTGATAACTATATATTAGTATTCTTTTTTTTTCTTTTTTTTTTTCAATGATTTGCCAACATCAATAACAAAAGGTATACCTCACATAACATACAATGAACATCATACGAATAGGTACGCTAAATCAAGGGAGGGAGTAGGGGTAGGGGTAAAAAGGAAAAAAAAAGTATAAAAACAAAAAAAAATCAAATAGTCCATTCAAGAATCAACGAAGAATAAAAGAAAAGAAAAAGGTCAAAAACGTACTACATTAGCTCTTTCTCGTTCATTAGGCACACGAGGAATGAATACGTCCAGTATACCTGTCTAAATAGGGTAAGTGGTTAGTCAAAATGTTTTCACATGTATACACATATTTTCATAAATTTCATTGGCTACTTATTATTACCGACTACTTTTTGCTCGTTCTTTTTCTTTTTCTCTCTTCGTCTAATTCACTCCATTAGACATAACAGTTAGTTTTTCATAAGGGTACCATTTTCTATAAATTCCATGTATTTCATTTCTGAATAATGCATATATTTTTCAACCCTATACATATTATTAAGTTCTCTCAAGAAATGATTGACAGTAGATTTTATTTTGTTTTCTGCATATATATATATATATATATATATATATATATATATATATATATATATATATAAGGAACAATATAAAAATGTCCTTAAGAAATCTAAAAGCGCTCGACCAGTTAGGGAGCAACATCTGTTAAAAATACTGTTTAAAAGTGGAGCATAAAAATCGACAAGCTTGTTTCGAGCCTCTTTCCTCTTGCTCTCATCAGGATATCTTCCCGTACGCGCTGTTGTTCTTTTATAGCGTGTGGTACCTGATTCCGTGACAATCTCATTCGTTGCACGTGTGGTCTGTGGTTCTTGTTGGGGTCTGTTCAGGTGGAGTGTGCTAACAAAGATTCCATTTGTGCCTGCAATTGTTTACTATTTCTACTTTTGTGTTCAAAGTTGCTAGGTGGGGTTTACATAATATTAACCATTTTTCTGTGGAGCATAAGTTGCATTTTTTGAAATATTGTTGTATGGAGTTGCTCTTTTTATGATTTTCCATGATATGCTGTAGTCTATTCTTTTTATCTTTAAGTCTCCAAATGTATTTACTCAGCTCTGTTTGGTTTTTATATTTTTCTTTTTTAAAGGACTGCTTATGATTTGTGTATCTGGTTTTGAAGTGGTTTTCAGTAATCCCTATATATGTTTCTTTTTCATTTTCTGATGTTACCGTAGCTTGGTATACAATGTCGTTGTAAAGACATTTGTTGCTTAAGGGGCACTGTTCTTTTTTTTAGTGCAGTTGCAAGATGTCCTTTTGTCACCCTTCTTTGTTGTGTTGCTTTTCATTTTGTTAGATGAGTCAATTATGTTCTTAAGGTTAGGCATACATGAGTATAATAGTTAAATGGTGTTTTTGTTGAATATTTTTTATATTGTTCATGATAATTGCTCCTCAAGTTGAGCACTGTGGTCCGACAAAATCTAAAATGGAGAAAATCAGCTTTAGACAATCCACCAAAAACATACCGTTTTCAAACCCACAAACTTACAACAAAAAAAACTGATAGAACAAACCGAGAAATTTGTACGCAACATGAGATGGAAGGCGTTCTTCTTCCTAAACCCAAATGCAAAGAAGGAAGACAAAAACACATATGGCTTTAAATCATGGCGATCACCTCCGACAATAGATGAAATGAAAACTTTTGAAGATAAAATGAAAGGACTGATAGCCAACATTGAATTCAAGAAATCAAATAATAACTTTCAAGATCACTAACAAATGACATAAACCAAATCCATAATGATAAAAAAATATTCGTAAAGACTGACAAAACTAGCAATTTCTACAAAATGGAACCAAATGAATACACTCAACTTCTCAACAAAAAACATTCAGAAAAATTACAAGAAAGCTGATAAAACCCACACATGACAACATCCGCAAAAAAGAAGAACTTGTGCACTGCATGGACTTAAGCGATAGGGTGGAGGCAACAGCAGCAAAAAAGAAGCCTTCATAACACTTACAGACCATAAGTCTAACTTTCAAAACAACCCAAACATGCAGACTAATAAACCCATCTAAATCCGAACTGGGCAAAATAAGCAAGAGGATTCTGGAAAAGATTATAGAAAATGTAAAATCAAACACTGAATACAACCTTTGGAAAAAACAGCTATGAAGCTATCCAATGGTTTAAGAAACTCAACAAACAGAAACACACAGTATTTATTACATTTGATATAGTGGACTTCTACCCATCCATAGATGAAGAACTACTCACCAAAGCTTTGAAATTTGCCAATAAACACACACAGAAGTAACAGAGTCAGAAATGGAAATTATTTTCCACACCAAGAAAACCCTACTCAACAGCAGAAATGAAACTTGGATTAAAAAAAACGAGCAAAAATTCTACATTTGATGTGAACATGGGATCGTAGGATGGTGCCGAAACATGTGAACTAGTCGGACTATTCATGCTATCCAACATCCAGAAACAACTTGGAAGACAAGTCGGTCTGTACAGAGATGACGGCCTCGCCGCATTAAACAATAATCCAAGAACTATTGAAGACAAGAAAAAAAATTATGTAAAATCTTCAAAAACCACAACTTGAAAATCACAATAGAAGCAAACAAAAAAGTAGTGAACTACCTAGATATAACATTAGACCTCAATGACCACGTGTACAAACCATATAAAAAAAAACCCAATGACACACCAATTTACGTAAATATCAAAAGCAACCACCCCACCATCCATACTAAAAAAAAAAACACCCAATGGTATAAACAAGAGACTATTCAACCTGTCATGTCATGAAGAAGTCTTCAATAATGCAGCAACAGAATACCAGGAAAGCATTACAAAAAGTGGTTATAATTACAAACTACAATACAGCCCAGACAACAACACGAGCAGAAATATAAAAAACAGGAAAAAGGAAGATCATATGTACAACCCTCCATATGACGGAAAAGTACAAACAAATGTAGGAAAGGAATTCTTTAAAATCTTGAGAACATCATTCCAAAAAGAACACAAAGTATTTAAAATATTCAACAAAAACACCATAAACTATCATACTCATGTATGCCTAACCTTAAGAACATAATAATCGATTCATCTAACAAAATGAAAAGCAACACAACAAAGCTAGTAGTTGGTTTGGTTGGTTTTTTCTGAAAAACTCAACAAACATTCTACGGTATTGCACGCCAGCCTTTTTCTGGGATAGCATTCTTCTTAAAACAGAAAAGGCAGAGGAGTCAAATTACCACTTTCCGCGGTCACTGAGGAAAAAAATCAGGTTTCGAACTACCGGTATCTGACCAGGAGTTATATGTTAGTGAGCTTTCTCCCCATTGGAGATTGTCTCCTGTTTCAGAGACTATAAACTTTCTGAAGGTTCATTTTGAGAAGCATTTATTATTCCCCATTCACCCACACAAGCACATACTGGCAGTTAGGCAGAATCATCTACCACTGCAGATATGGAGGCTTATCACCCCTCTATTTCTACAATCTAAGACATAAGAGCAAGCTTTGTTTATAATTCAATATTCTTGCAGTCATTGCAACACCAAGCTGCTCTGTAGGTTGCTGGAATGGTGCTCGGTACTTATCCTTGGAATTTATTAGTTTATTGTATATATATATATATATATATATATATATATATATATATATATATATATATATATACATATAATGTTTAGCCCATAAGATAATGTGGTCAAAACCTTCATCAGTTTTTGTATGCTCATCATTTCCAGTTAGAACCAGCTCTACATTAAACACCATTATGCTGCAATGGTCACATCTTTCTTTTAATGTTTTTTTTTCCTAATTGCCCCCAGAAATGTTTCGCAAACTGGCACTGCTACGAGTAATGTTGCACTGGATCGGTTTCGGATTCACAAAATGTACACACATCAGTGGTAAGAATTCCCATCTTCTTTAAGATACAATTTGTAATCAAAATATTGTGAGAAATTCTTATTTGGAACCATTTCAATTTAATTTCTTTAATTTGTTTCACTTGTTTCATTGTTGTTTCCCAGTCTACCACAATTTTTAATTTATCTTCCCATTTTGCAAAGGACCTTATATCAAATAGTTATTTTTTTTCGATGAGAGTGCTGTAAAAAGGTTTCGATCCCTTTTTAAACACCTGATATTATTTGTAGTGCTTT
>JADBJO010016549.1:15000-20000 GCA_016801955.1 Conus betulinus | reverse complement strand
TTTGCATTGTTATCAAGATATAGAGTCAGTTCCCTAGAAATGTTGGTAATTAAACAACTTCTCTGTGTTTGTATGTATAGTTATGGTAAAGGGTCAATATTGCACAGTAATAGGATATATGTAGACCATTTATTGCAAAAATGTGTGTGGTCCATTTTTAAATATGCATTATATTCTTCAGTTTTATATCTTATTTTTTTAATTTATTGAGGGACACGTTTAGTTGTGGGACGTTATATTTTGCTTTGCGGCTGAATATGTAATATTTTGCAAAGATCATTATAAAGTTAAATACTTCATCACTAGCAATAACACTGTCATGACCAAGCAAGACAAAGGATTCCGTGATCCTTATATTCTCTGCATTTATACATTTCTCTTTCATTAGATTAGTACGTGAATTCCAAAATATCTGTACATGTCTGCACTTCCAAAATATATGATCAATACTATCTTTATCATCTCTGCAGAAATAACACTTATCATTATTTACAACTCCCATCTTATTTAAGACAACATTGGTACCCAAACATCTATGCAATATTTTTTTAGCTGAAACCACTTTAGCTTTACTTCACTAATTTTGTGTGTAGTTAAAAAGCAGTCTTTCCCAGTTATGATTCTTGGCTAGCTTCGTGTCCCACACATGAGAACATTTTAGTGTCTCTCATTGTAAGCAGTTAGAATATCATAATATAAATTTGTGCCTTTATGAGTGGAAAACAATTGTTTAAAACACAGTTGTGTGTCTGTATACTTGTTATTCTTTACAATGATGCCAAACCTTTTGGCAAAATCTTATTAAATATGATTGGGGTGGGTTGGAGGGGGTGGGGGGGGGGGGTGGGGGGGGGGTAGCTGACGGCATGAAGGAAAGTGGATGATGGTTATATGGGGGAGTTCATGATGACTGGGATGGAGAAGAGAGAGAGAGAGAGAGAGAGAGAGAGAGAGAGAGAGAGAGAGAGAGAGAGAGAGAGAGAGAGAGAGAGAGAGAGAGAGAGAGAGAGAGCAGAGAGAGAATGCGAATCGAATCTTATTAGATTAAGGCCCAAGTCCAATAATGATGTGGATTTCATAAACATGTCATAAATAATGGGTATGAAACTGAAATAATGACACACACACACACACACACACACACACACACACACACACACGGGCATCACCCACCACCCCTTCCCCAACAACACAACACATACACGTAGAGCGGATAATCACAGAATCCACCACAGCCGTTAGCCATTACCCCCTCCCCGCCTCGTCCTAGCTCTCTCCTTACACAAACCTCCTTCCCCCCCTCTGTCTGTCTGTCTGTCTGTCTGTCTGTCTCTCTCTCTGTGTCTGTCTCTCTCCCACTCTCTGTCTCTCTCTGTCTCTGTCTCTCTCTCTCTCTCCTCGACATTTCCACGAAAGGAGATAAAGTATTCTTGATCTAAAAAAAAAATCAAGAGTGTTCTCATTTAGTCTGAATTACAAAGAATGAGCCTGAAGTGACATGATTCTCTGTGATCTTTGGATTGAATGAATTTTATTCTTATTTTCTTTTACTCTTAAAACACATAGAGGAGGACAGTCAAAAGAAAAGAGCATGTACTTCATCTTGTCTTGTCTCTAAATGGATGGCAAGCAATATCAGATACGCCAACTCTGAAGTTTGTCAGTACACACATGATGTGTCTATTCACTTTTCTCTTAGCATATGATTACCATATATGTGTCAATTCAAAGAGCTTGTACTGAGCAAATCTGTCACTATACATATGGTCACGCCAGTCCTACCACCTGCAATCAATAATTCTCTGTGTAAAACAGTTCAGAAATCCTAATGTATTTCGAACTACTTGTTTGTCCCAAACAAATCCAAACCCATATAGATATAAACATTGTCGAAGATTGGAATTCCAGGGCTTCTTTGCATCGTGGTCTGTATTTAACAACATCCCGTCATTTTATGATTTTATGGTATCCTGCAGCCTTCCTTTCGCATTTGTTCGAGCCAGTATTTGATGCATTTCAAACAAGAATTTAAATAAATAGGATATTTTCCAGTTTACCATAAACCAGATCATTGGGTGTTCTACTATCTACATTCAAGAAGCACTTATGAGCACACAAGCCGCCTTTTTCAATTACGGCATCTTTCTCAAAAGCCTACATTTCTGCTCCAAATTGTGAAATAAGCTGCGCCCGTGAATCGAATAACTCAGTAAAAACACTGAATAAAGTGCAGTCCACCTTCTATAAAATAATTAGAACTGCCTTTTTCGCTCTGTTTACCATACCTTGACAAACCAAACCTCAAAACTAAGTTTGGTTTTAAAGTAAATAATAAGATATTACATACAACAATCCTCTTAACTACATACGACAATCTTTCAGTACGCCCCAGAAATTCCCCTTTACAAACCACAATTTTTGTATTATTCATATCAACGTAAAAAAAAAATGCTAGCTGCAGTGAAAGAGCAATTTAGTTGTCTCTGAAGACCGATACTGATACTGCTCGTAGAATGATGTAATTAGCAAAAAATAATCCACGTCGACCATTTCCATTATTTCCAAGGCTAAGTCATTAATGGATAGAGAAAACAATAAAGGGCTATAGACATATCCTTGTTTGAATCCACTTGTGAACACATAACATATTCAGACCATTTTGCAACCGTTCTTAGTTTATGCTCTTACCCTCATATTATGCACTTTTAATGCAACAATACAGTTTACCCCTTATTCCATTCTTTAATAGAACAGGCTATAACAATTCTCAAGAAATGGAATCAAAAGCCTTCTCAAAATCAACAAAGGCAACATATAACGTCTGATTATTACAAATTGTTTCTGAACAGCAGCAGGTTGAGCAAATAAATGATCAACTGTAGAAAATCCTCTTTTAAAATCCGCCTGATTTTCTCCAGTTATATTATTCTGACTTAAGACACTAATAATAACAGAGCTATATGTTTAGCTACAAATATTACATGATTAAATACCACAATAATTATTCACATCGTTTGCCTCCCCATTCTGACGTAAATATGAAACTATAGATTATTTCCATCTATCAGATTTAATGCCATTATCAAATATGAAATTGAACAGTGTTACTAAAAGTTCAAAATAGAGTCACCACAATATATTTGAGGTGAAACAGTTTGCCAATTAGACCACCAGTGCCAGCAAATTTTCCACTTGCCATATTTCTAATGGCTAGCAATACTTCTTCTGTACAAACTGTTCAATTAAAAATAAATCCTTTATCTTCACTATCGTTAACTATGATCTCTAATGACCTATTTTCGTCACCCTTTTCTATCCAGTTTCTAAAATGCTCGAACCATTCAGATACAGACGTATTATCTAAATTGTTTCAAGCCCTCTAGTACCCCTAAAGAGAGAGAGAGAGAGAGAGAGAGAGAGAGAGGGGGGGGGGGGGGGAGAGAGAGAGAGAGAGAGAGAGAGAGAGAGAGAGAGAGAGAGAGAGAGAGAGAGAGAGACTTGTGTGATTAGGTAGGTATGCATGCTTACGTGGGTGTGTATAAATGCATGCATGCATGCATGTGTGTGTGGGGGGGGGGGGGGGGTGGGGAGGAGGACATGGGCTGGGACAGTGTTGTAGTATGCATTCTGGCAATGTCAAATGGACATTTATCTGCATGTGCAATCTTAGTCTTAGTTCGGCTGAGGTGGCTCAGTAGTCGACAGTAGCTAGTTCTCAGTCTGAAGAGAATTTGTTGGTGGTATCTTTGGATCAAATGGATTACATCAACACCACCGTCTGCACCCAGGCTTCTCTTCCGCTGGTGTTGGAATTGGTTGCGGATGGTAGTCTTGGCCTCTGTTGGATGAAGACGCCTGCTCCTCCATTCTTCACAGGTCCCTTTGAGGATCCATCCATGCACACATGCGTCCAGTCACTGAGGTTGTCCTGTTCATCGCCAGTGTCAAAGCTTTCAGCAAGTGTGGGGCTTGATCATCCTCCCTGTCTATGCAAGGAACGACTGTGATGACTGAGACTTCTTCCAGGAGGTCGTCTGGCTCCTCAAACTCGAGAAGCATTTCCATTTTGGTCGGGAACGTAGGAAGCAGGTTTTCATTTCGGCTGCCTAGACTTTCGAAGAGGTGGCAGAAACTGTTCCGCACCAGCCTCTTCTTGGTGGGATTCTTTTATTTGGTATGCTCTGTGTAGGAGCTTCTCTCTATGGATGTAGATTTCTCCTCACGTCTCTCTTCAAGCGGGCGGGGGTGGGCGGGGGGGGGGGGGGGGGGGGGGGGGGGGGGGGGGGGGGGGGGTATTCTCTCTGGACAAGTGTTGTTTTAATCCCGCTCGTGATCAAACGTAGTGCTGTGTTTTGAATTCTGCTTAAGCGACTTGTGTTGGTTTTCATGCCGTCACCCTAGCAGTGCTGCTGTACTCCTGGGTCGGTCTGGCAATACCTATAAGTCTTCTGCAATGTGTTGCTGTTGGTTCCTCAACAGGTTCCAGCCAGCTTCCTCATTATGGCGAGCCTTCCGGGTGCTTACTTTTCAATGTTCTTGAGATGAATGTTGCCGTGCAACCCTTCTACAAACTTCAAATGGGACTGTGCCCCTTCTTGAACTAATTATGGTTATCACTATGGTTGCGGGTATGGCTATGATTCTCTCTCTCTCTCTCTCTCTCTCTCTCTCTCTCTCTCTCTCTCTCTCTTTCTCTCTCTCTCTCTCTCTCTCCCCTTTAAAAATCAAGTTAAAAAGAAAATAAGGAAACAGCTCAGCAATGTGTCTGTTCCATTTAGAGTATGTCTTCAGTATTCAGACTAAAAGTAATGATAAAGATCACCTTCAGTAACAGCTCCCTTCTTCATTACCTTCATTCATACATGGTAGCTTAAAAACTGAATGAATATGTTCTGAAACTCAGCTCTGAGCATGCAAAACTTGTTATACAATACAAGTAGAAGTTGACAGTGCTATTGCAGTGCAACAGGACACGACTGATGCTTGGAATACTTGTTTTT
>JADBJO010016549.1:5000-7500 GCA_016801955.1 Conus betulinus | reverse complement strand
GTGTTTTATTTCTTTTCTTCTCTTTTACTTTGTTTGTGTCAATATGTTATTCAGCAAGACATTTCTATTATGCTGTACTTAAAAAAAAAAAACACACACACACACACATACACACACACACGCGCGCGCGCACGTAGGCACACTCACACGCACGCACGCGCGCGCGCGCTCGCACACACACACAGACACACACACACACACACACACACACACACACACACACACACACACGCACGCACGCACGCGCGCGCGCGCGCGCGCACGCACACTGACCCTGCCCACTGACGAGCGACATTCATATGAAGATGAGTTTCCAATGGCAGATCAAAGTCCTTGAGAAGGGACCACTGCATTTTTTTCGCAAGATGCATGGCATCTATTCACCTCTCTCTCTCTCTCTCTCTCTCTCTTGCTCTCTCTCTCTCTCTGTCTCTGTCTCTCTGTCTCTCTCCCCATAAATATATATATATATATATATATATATATATATATATATATATATATATATATATATATATATATATATACACATATATATATATATATATATATATATATATATATATATATATATATATATATATATGTCTGTATGTATCTGTCTATCTATATGAATCTCTCTCTCTCTCTCTCTCTCTCTCTCTCTCTCTCTCGCTCTCGCTCTCTCGCCATATCTATCTATCTATCTATCTATCTATCTATCTATCTCAATATCTATGCATGTATGCATGTATGTATGTATGTATGTATGTATATATGTATCTCTCTCTCTCTCTCTCTCTCTCTCTCTCTCTCTCTCTCTCTCTATATATATATATATATATATATATATATATATATATATATATATATATATATATTATGACACCTTCTTTGCAGATACAAACTTGTTCATAACCTAAAAAAGTTCGTAAAACCAAAAAAAGTCTCTATATTTTTTTTTTTTTTATTCTTCCATTACCTATACCAACATTTGAAGAATAATGATCATTTGTCAAAGGTGATAAAACATTTCCCACCAATCCTTCATTTTGTACGGGACCTTGACAAGATAAACGTGCATTCAGTGAAGAGGATAAATTGTTTTCATCTACTCTTTCACTATGCACACACAATTCAGAAGAAAAAACATTCATCAAGCAAAGAAGGAAACACACTTTCATCCATTCTTTCATTATGTGCATGGATAACATTCTGTGCGTCATCAGGTACACGTTTATCACCCCCCATAGAAGCATCTGAATGTGTCCGGTTCAATGGCATGTTGCACGAGCGATTTTCATCGTGAACTTGACAGTTGATGGGGAGCGTTGACACAGCCGTGTCACCGCTACTAACCGAAGCTGCACGTGATGTGCCGCCCTTCCCTTCCTTTGAAACGGTGATACAGTCTTTTCCTTCCCCTGTACGTTTGGACTTATGTACACATTTGAAGAATCATGATGTTTTGATGTAATTTTAATGGTCTGGCCATATCCCTAGGTTAAAATTGTCAGATTACTGTCCTGGTCCAAGTAGTACTTTTTCCCTCCCTCGACAACCAGGTGATCAGAAATCATTCACACTATTTTTTTTTCCATTTTTCAGGTTAGGGACAAGTTTTTTTGTGTATTCATCTCACTCACTGGGTGAAATCTTCACCAACAAATACCTCAACAACCTCAACCTATGTCTGGCGCCTAGAATGGCCTCCTTGTCCTTAAGAGAACGTGCAACAACCAATAATCAGAGAGTCCAGTTTCCCGTTTAGCCTGTGAAGCCTGCCAAATTGTATGTCTCTTTGCGAATATGATTTGTCAGTTAACACATCATGCACAGGGCCCTCACAATCCTGTTTGGTTTCCCAATCTACCCTTGGTATGCCATGAAATGTAACATTGTTCCTCTTGGAACGGCATTCTAAATCGTCCATCTTTTTTCCCAGTTTCAACACTTCTCCAATCAGACTGTCATCCTGTGCCTTTAAAATTTTCATTTTCACGTCTGAGAACACTGACCTCATTTTTCAAAGATATAACATCCTCACGCAGTCCAGCATACATGTCTTTCATCTCCCTCATATCAACTTTCATCTCATCGAACTTACAGTTAAGGTCCTGAATGGAAGAAAACACATCAGGAAGACTGGGTTCTCTGTGGCAGAATGGGAGGGAGAGGATGTGGATGCTGGTGAACCACCGCTGGCGCTCTCTTCAGTCCGGTCTGCCTCAGGTCAGTTGCTTTCGCTGCCAGTAACAGCTCTGGGGTTCAGCTCAACATCACACAGCAACGTTGAAGTAAAAGTCCGCAATATAATAGAGAGAGGAGCAAACCTACAGTGACGTCGATCCATAAAATCAAGAAAAACAAACAAAAACCCACAACTGAAAACACGAAAAGAAAGAGATATCATATGCATGATATTGCTACCACAATGAAACTTCACAAAAATAACTGTACACCTCATTATTTCACTTAGAATCCAGAGGACTTTACTGTTGATGTTGGCCCTGCTGCGTGC
>JADBJO010016549.1:0-2500 GCA_016801955.1 Conus betulinus | reverse complement strand
CCTGACTCTCAACTTTCACCTGTGGCTTCTCGAAGCTGTCGCATGCAACAGCGGCCACCCCCCCCGACACGGCTTTGGCGAGCCGGCTGAACCAGGTGAAGGTAACTGACGGGTCTGAAACCCTCAGTGAGCTAGGCTTCGGGCCGTGTCAGCCCTAATGCATGCGAAGACTGACTCCCGGCGGAATAAGCGGAAGAGAGATCATCTGAGATCCAACGGTTATAAAAGCGGTGGCAGCAAGTGTCGTGGAGCGCCTAGAGCAGGACGCGGCACCGATAGAAGTCCTGGTCATCCACTGCAGCCTGGCAGTCTCCCGTCGTAACGGTTTTCCGTGCCACTGGATCAAGACTCCCCAGGCCGAGAGAGTGGGATTGCCCTTGTGCAACGGTCTTCTCACTATAAAGCATTCACGCACAGGTCCCTTTGCAACTCATCACCGATCTGTCTCAAGTCCTGCGGCGATGGGCGCGTGGCGAAGCAACAGGTGGAGATGAACACTGGCGGTTGTAGTCACAAACCTGCACGCAGGCGGTCCATGGGCAAGTGGTCGCTCTGTTCCTGAATCCAAGGGCAACAGGACAGTTCGGCAGCACCTGTGGGCGACTGGGCAGCCTCTTTAGGACAGCACTGCCCACCCTCGCATGAGGGAGGGGGCTAGAAAAGGTGCCCCAGACAAATGCTTGCCCTTATAGCGTCTGGTCAGCTTACCGCGGCTGACGGACTCATCCTCATAGCGGTCGAAAACAATACAAAAGAAGAAAAAACTCAAGAGGTTCATTTGGGAGCCTGGAATGTCCGAACACTTCTGGATAGAGCCGGTACACTGAGACCAGAGAGAAGAACGGCGCTTGTTGCAAAAGAGCTTCAGCGTTACCGGATAGACATTGCCGCACTCAGCGAAACCCGCCTTGCTGATGAAGGGTCCCTGACAGAAGAGGGAGGTGGGTACACCTTCTTCTGGAAAGGTAAGCCGCAAGCTGAGGTCAGGATACATCGTGTTGATTTGCTATTAGAACAGCACTGCTGAAGAACATACCAGCCCTGCCAGTTGGAATCAGTGAACGTCTCATGAAATTGCGTATTCCACTCAGCAAGTCCAGATACCTCACAGTCATCAGTGCATACGCTCCTACGCTCAACAGCCCAGATAAAGATAAAGAGCAGTTCTATGAATACTTTGACCAGGCCATCAGGTCAACATCACAAAGCGACAAACTTGTGCTTGGCGATTTCAACGCCAGAATAGGAAAGGACTCCAGCAGCTGGGAAGGCGTTCTGGGCAGACACGGAGTAGGCAAGGTCAACGACAACGGCCTGCTCTTCCTCAGCAAGTGTGCAGAACACAGCCTTTGCATCACCAACACCTTGTTCAGGATGGCAGACAAGTACAAGACAACCTGGATGCACCTGAGGTCAAAACACTGGCACATGATCGATTTTGTCATTGTACGCCAACGCGACATCATGGACGTCCGAGTGACTCGTGCCATGAGAGGTGCTGAATGCTGGACTGATCACAGGCTGATCAGGGCTGTAATGACACTGCATATCGCTCCACCTCACAGAAACCGACCCAAGACTGTTGGAGCCTCCTACAATGTCACCAGGCTGAAGAATCCAACCTGCCTGGCAAAATTTCAAGAAATACTTGATGAAAAATTCCAAGATGGACTGACCTCCGTAGGCAGCTCCGAGAAATGGTCCTCCTTCAAGGATACCGTTGCTGAGACTGCAAAGGAAGTGCTTGTGCCAAAACTAGAACGCATGAAGATTGGTTCGACGAAAACGATGACAAGATCAGAGAAGCCCTCCTTACTAAGAACAAGGCTTATATCGAGTGGCAGAATGACCTGTCCTCCGTCTCCAAGCGTGAAAGATTTAAAACTCTACAGGCAAAAAGTCCAGTCCGACCTTCGACTGATGCAGGACCAGTGGTGGCAAGATAAAGCGGCCGAAGTCCAGCATTACGCGAATACCCACAGTTCCAAGAAATTCTTTAGCGCTCTGAGGACAGTCTTTAGCCCCTCTATATCGGGCTGCTCCCCGTTGTTGTCCTCGGACGGTTTGACCCTGATCAAAGACCAAGAGGGCCTGAACAAGCGCTGGCAAGAGCACTTCAGTAACCTGCTTAATCGACCCCTCATCGGTCGACGCAGACACACTGAACCAGATTCCCCAGCAGCCAATGCAAGACTCGCTCGCAGAACCCCCGACCATAGACGAAATTAAGAAGGCGATCCGTCAGACAAACTCAGGCAGAGCGTCGGGTAAGGACGGCATTCCTGCCGAGATTTACAAGGCGGCAGGCCCCAAACGCCCTTGAAGCCTTTCATGATGTCCTGCTGAGTATCTGGGAAGAGGAGGAGATGCCTGATGATTTCCGTGATGCCCTGATTGTCTCCCTCTACAAGAACAAGGGAAGCAAAATCTGACTGTGAGAACTACAGGGGCATATCTCTCCTCTCTATTGCAGGGAAGATCTTTGCCAGAGTTATACTCA
>JADBJO010016548.1:28709-40252 GCA_016801955.1 Conus betulinus | reverse complement strand
AGAAGACAGGTTTGAAGGGTGGATAAGAGGGGTTGTAGGTGCCCATATCATATGGTCGCCGGCGACCATATGAGCAGGGACGTCGGTGCCCGTACGGTCATCAGTTGCCCATAAGGTCGCCCGCGACCGTACGGGCACCGAGTGTAGATATTTTCTGCAGTGAAAATACAGACGTGAACGACTTAGTTAATATATGGCCTGTAATATGAAGTGCTTCTATCTCTCTCTCTTGTGCGAGTGTGGGGAGAGGGAGAGATTTAGTAAATATATGATCTGTAATATGATGGTGCTTCTGTGTGTGCGCGCGCGCGCGTTTTTTCACTGGTATACCTCAAGTTGGACGACGACAAATAATTTATGATTTCTGCAGTCAGAAATCGACTGTTTCTTTGGGACAAGTCAGATAGAAACCCTATCAATAGAGATATGATTGTTACAGGATGGATGAAGATTGCAAAAGAAGTCGGAGAAGGTGATAAGTGTTCCGTTGATTTTATTTATTTATTTTATTATTCTACCAGAAAAATTCTCTCTCTCTTGGTCAGATACATGCGGAGAAAACTCTCTCTTGGTCAGATACATGCGGAGAAAGCTCACTAACATATAACTCCTGGTCAAATATCATTATTTCCAAAACCTGATTGACTCCTCTGCCTTTTCGGTTTTAAGAAGAATGCTATACCAGAAAAAGGCTGGTGTGCAATACCGTAGTATGTTTGTTGAGTTTTCAAAAAACCAACCAAAGGTGCCACCTAAGAAGCAAAGAAAATCATGAAAGAGCAAAACAAACTACATTTTCTTGTGAAAAGTAGAAAATATAAAAAGATAACCTCTTAAGACACAAGCGCTGAGGGCCAGTTCTTGGAATGAATCCGCAAGGGACTAAATTACAAGGACCAGGAGTTATATGTTTGTGAGCTTCCTCCCCATTGGAGATTGTCTCCCACTTCGGAGAGACCATAAGCTTGCTGAAGGTTCACTTTGAGAAGCATATATATTCCCCATTCACCCACTCAAGCACATACTGTCAGGCAGAATCATCTACCACTGCAGATATGAAGGCTTATCACCCCCTTATTTCTACAATCTAAGACATAAGAGCAAGCTTTGTTTATCATTCAATATATATATATATATATATATATATATATATATATATATATATATATATATATACACACACACACACACATATATATATATATATATATATATATATATATATATATATATGTGTGTGTGTGTGTGTGTGTGTGTGTGTGTGTGTGTGTGTTGACTTTACCGTCATCATATTTTTCTTTTAGTAACATCACTGTTTCACTGAGAGAGAGAGAGAGAGAGAGAGAGAGAGAGAGAGAGAGAGAGAGAGAGAGAGAGAGAGAGAGCCAGGGGAGCAGATCTCTTTTCCTATCTTCTCCGTTGGTATTGTTTTGGTCTCTTGGTGGTGGATGTGGTACATTGAAAAGTGTTGGTACTGCACTGTAAGTCAGGGAACAGATTTTTGCAGTGTGGTCCATGAATTGATTGGCTTCAAAATGCTCAGAACAAATACAGCAGTTTGCATGAAGGTACGCAGCTGATTCTTCCCGTCTATGGTTCTGAACCCATTTCTTGCGTCTGTAAAACACACAAAAAGAATGGTGAAACTCGGCCAGTGTCTTCGCCCACTTGTACTGAATTTGGCACGCAGACAGCTATGATTTCTTTTAACTCTGCTTTGAGCATCTTCTTGTAATTCTTTAAGAAGAGAATGGCATGCACCAAACGTTTCCCACCTTGCGATTATGCATGGTCTCACTCACCATCTTCGACTTTTTTTTTTTTTAATTCTTCAATTGCACGCAAGTGATCAAAATGATCAAAATAGCGCAAACTAAAATTTCTTCTTCAGAGCACATGTTCAGAGAGTACTTAGCGCCGCGGCCTGTCCAGCAGCTGTGCAGACGCTTGCCGGCTGGACTGGAGGAAGCCAGCGGGGGACGTTGTTTAGATTTCCGTCAACAAACCGTCACTGCCGTGCCAAACAACCGCATTCTACTCGCTGCAGAGGGTTTTCTAGCGTATATGTAGTGTGTCGCCAGCGGTCTGTTGTTCACCAAAAGCGCACGTGCGCCACGCGTTCTCCTCCGGCGGCACGCGATCCTACTTTTTAATGCTTGTTGTAAGGCAAACTAATCGTAGATGGTTGTTGTATTTGATTGTTTCCGATTTATTACATGTTACTTGTATCAGTAATGTACAAAAGTAATTGATAATGAACCAAAAATTGTATGTTTGGTGACATTTCCTGAACAGTACTTCCTACTGTTTCTTTTTATACACTGCATATCTACAAAACTACTGTTATCATCATAAAGAAGTTGACTGATGATTAAAACAAGAAAAAAAAAAAAAAAAAAAAAAAACCCCGGAAAAATGTTTAGTCTGCATTACAACTGTTTACATCATCAATACTCTTTAGTAGTAGCCTACTACTACTACCATTATAACTGCAACATTCTTTTTTATCTGTTTTTGATTGTTTCCTATTTGTTACATGCTGCTCTACCATTCATGTACACACAAGAAAGGGATAATGAATTGAAAAAGGGTATGTTTGGTAACATTTATTTATGTACTTATGTGTATGTGTGTGAAACTACTTTTTACCACCACAAACAAACCAACGTACAATCAAAACAATAAATGAACACACACACACACACACACACACACACACACACACACACACACACACACACGCGCGCGCGCGCGCGCGCGCGCGTTTACTAAGTATCAGAACTGATTGAAACAACAGCAATAATTTCTCTTTTAATACTACAAACCAACTACAAGTGCTGCTATTACGTTTTCCTTCAACTTGGTCTCCTTCTGCTACTACTACTTCTACTACTTCGTTCTCAGCTTTCAGACCATTCCGTCGTTTTGACCTTCACTGTTTACAGTCGATGATAATCCCTGGACATACCTGTGGGAACAACGCAAAGTGTACGACCCTCTGGCCGAAATGCTCGAACTCAGCCAGTGTGTGGGTCGTGCACATTATGTCCCTAGCACAGTAAGGGGCTTTCCCAGCACAAACTGTCTCATGTTCCAAAGTGCGACACTTTGTGCAAACCTTCTCAGCACAAAGTGTCGCACTGTTGCACAAAGTGTCGCATGCGACACTTTGTGCAGTTGCGCGACACTTTGTGCCGCAACACATGACCCTTTCTGTACAGTGATTCTTTTGATTTTAGCAAGAGCAAGATGGACAACGAAAGAACGCGATTTGTGCCCTATCTTATTGAAACGGGTGATGAAAAGGCTGCTGTTCTCAAACAGCTTGCTGAAGGTCATTTCTTGCACTAATAAGTCATAACAAATCATAACAATCTTGTTATTGGCGACTTTATGGGCAGGGGGCGACTTTACGGGCATCAAACTCCTTCTCGTATGGTCGCCGGCGACTTTATGGGCCGGCGACCGTACGGGCACCAACATCCTGCCCATATGGTCGCCGGCGACTTTATGGGCCGGCGACCATATGGGTACCAACATCCCTTGTAAATTTGAGAGTAAATTAATTCATCTTTTGAAATGGGGAAAAAAAAAGATAGTTGAGATCACAAATTTCTAACCCAACAGGGCATCGACGCATATGTTTTAGAAATCCATTTCTTCAACATTTGATACAATCGTTATAACAAAACGGTCAACAATCCCACTCACACCACACATACAGAACAAGGTTCGCACACACATGTACACTAGCACATATAATGTACACATTGATAGAAGAAGAAAACATGCTTATCATGGGACACTTTAAAACAGGGTATGTTGCTGTCATATTTGCAATGGCGTACCAAGGATAGGCCATTGCAAAGATGAGACAGCATAGCTCATATACTGGCACAAAGAGTACTAAAGTATCTGGCATTAAGGATAAGCAAATACAAATTGTCATTAGGACTAGTAACCAGACCATCCATCTGTAAGAACCAGTCTCATCATACCAAAAACACACACCACACACACACACACACACACGCACGCACGCACGCACACACGTACGCACGCACACACACACACACACACACACACACACACACACACACACACACACACACACACACACGTCTGCACGTGCTTATTTACAGACGTGCTCTTCCAAACACGGACCAAACAAAAACAATCTATTTGTTCAGGAGTAGTAGTAACAGCATCTTGTTTTACTGTAATATTTGCAAAGGCGTATCAGTGATAGCCCTTGCAAACATTTAACAGTAAAACCAGTAATCTTTTGAATAAAGACCAAACGACACCAGACATTAGAAGTAAACAAATGATATTTGAAATCACACATTTCCAGGACAGTACATCAGATATGTTTTGAAAATCAATTTCTTCCTAATTTGATAAGATTAACGTAAACAACGACGACAATCTCGCTCACACCAAACATATAGAACAAAGTTCACAGGAACTGGTACACAAGCACATATACTGCACACATAGATATGAAGAAAACATGTTTATCACCCATGGACTCGTCACGACAGGGTATGTTGCTGTACTATTTGCAATGGCCTACCAAGGAAAGGCATAACTCACACAGTAGTACAGAGTTCACACCAGTATCTGGCATTAAGGATAGTCTCATTCATACTGAACACACACACACACACACACACACACACACACACACACACACACACACACCTCTGCACGTGCAGATAAGCACACATGAATGTCCAATCACAGACAAAGCAAAAAACACCTATTTGTCAAGGAGTAATCACAGCATGCTGCTTTACTGTAATATTTGCAATGGCGTGCCAGTGATAGGCCCTTCCAGATAATTGACAGTAAATCCATTCATCTTTGAAATAAAGACCAAATTAACACCAGTCATTAAAATGGAAAAAAAATGATAGTCTTCAACATTTGATGAAACTGTTATAACAAAACGGTCAAACATCCCACTCACACCACACATACAGAACAAGGTTCGCACACACATGTACACTATCACATATAATGCACACATCGATATGAAGAAAACATGCTTATCATGGACTCTTAAAAACGGGGTATGATGCTGTCATATTTGCAATGGCGTACCAACGATAGGCCATTGCAAAGATGAGACAGCAGCATAGCTCATATACTGGCACAAAGATTACTAAAGTATCTGGCATTAAGGATAAGCAAATACAAATTGTCATTAGGACTAGTTGCCAACCATCCATCTGTAAGAACAAGTCTCATTCATACCGAACACACACACACACACACACACACACACACACACACACACACACACACACACACACACACACACACACACCCAAGTCTGCACGTGCTGATTTACAGACGTGCTCTTCAAACACGGACAAAACAAAAACAACCTATTTGTTCAGGAGTAGTAACAGCATCTTGTTTTACTGTAATATTTGCAAAGGCGTATCAGTGATAGGCCCTTGCAAACATTTAACAGTAAAACCAGTAATCTTTTGAATAAAGACCAAACGACACCAGACATTAAAAGTAAACAAATGATATTTGAGATACACACATTTCCAGCCCACAGGACATCAAATATATGTTTTGGAAATCAATTTCTTCCAAATTTGATAAGATTAACATAACAACAACGACGACAATCTCGCTCACACCAAACATATAGAAACAAGTTCACAGGAACTGGGACACGAGCACATATACTGCACACACAGATATGAAGAAAACATGTTTATCACCCATGGACTCGTCACACGACAGGGTATGTTGCTGTACTATTTGCAATGGCCTACCAAGGAAAGGCATAACTCACAGAGTAGTACAAAGTTCACAGCAGTATCTGGCATTAAGGATAGTCTCATTCATACTGAAGACACACACACACACACACACACACACACACACACACACACACACACACACACACACCTCTGCACGTGCAGATAAGCACACATGAATGTCCAATCACAGACAAAGCAAAAACAACCTATTTGTCAAGGAGTAATAATCACAGCATGCTGCTTTACTGTAATATTTGCAATGGCGTGCCAGTGATAGGCCCTTGCAGATAGTTGACAGTAAATCCATCATCTTTGAAAATAAAGACCAAATTAACACCAGTCATTAAAATGGAAAAAAAATGATAGCCTTCAACATCTGAGGCAACTGTTTAACAAAACGGTCAACAATCCCACTCACAACACACATACAGAACAAGGTTCGCACACACATGTACACTAGCACATATAATGCACACATCGATATGAAGAAAACATGCTTATCATGGACTCTTTAAAACGGGGTATGATGCTGTCATATTTGCAATGGCGTACCAACGATAGGCCATTGCAAAGATGAGACAGCAGCATAGCTCATATACTGGCACAAAGATTACTAAAGTATCTGGCATTAAGGATAAGCAAATACAAATTGTCATTAGGACTAGTAACCAAACCATCCATCTGTAAGAACCAGTCTCGTTCATACCGACACACACACACACACACACACACACACACACACGCACGCACGCACGCACGCACGCACGCACACACACACACACACACACACACACACACACACACACACACTCACACACACAAGTCTGCACGTGCTGATTTACAGACGTGCTCTTCCAAACACGGACCAAACAAAAACAACCCTTTTTGTTCAGGAGTAGTAACAGCATCTTGTTTTACTGTAATATTTGCAAAGGCGTATCAGTGATAGGCCCTTGCAACCATTTAACAGTAAAACCAGTAATCTTTTGAATAAAGACCAAATGACACCAGACATTAAAAGTAAACACATGATATTTGAGATCACACATTTCCAGCCCACAGGACATCAGGTATGTTTTGGAAATCAATTTCTTCCAAATTTGACAAGATTAACATAACAACAACGACGACAATCTCGCTCACACAAACATATTGAACAAGATTCACAGGAACTGGTACACGAACACATAAACTGCACACACAGATATGAAGAAAACATGTTTATCACCCTTGGACTCGTCACGACAGGGGTATGTTGCTGTACTATTTGCAATGGCCTACCAAGGAAAGGCATAACTCACAGAGTAGTACAAAGTTCACACCAGTATCCGGCATCAAGGATAGTCTCATTCATACCGAACACACACACACACACACACACACACACGCACGCACGCACGCACGCACGCACGCACGCACACACACACACACACACACACACACACACACACACACACACACACACACATTTCGCACACACACCTCTCCACGTGCAGATAAGCACACATGAATGTCCAAACACAGACAATGTGAAAAAACACCTATTTGTCAATGGGTAATCACAGCATACTGCTGTACTGTATATTTCCAATGGCGTGCCTGTGATAGGTCCTTGCAGATAGTTGACAGTAAATCCATTCATCTTTGAAATAAAGACCAAAGTAACACCAGTCATTAAAATGGAAAAAAAAAAAGATAGTCTTCAACATTTGATGCAATCGTTATAACGAAAACGGTCAACAATCCCACTCACACCACACATACAGAACAAGGTTCGCAAACACACACGTACACTAGTACATATAATCCACACATCGATATGAAGAAAACATGCTTATCATGGACTCTTTAAAGAAGGCTATGCTCCTCTCATATTTGCAATGAGGTACCAAGGATCGGCCATTGCAAAGATGAGACAGCAGCACAGCTCATATAGCGGCACAAAGACTACTGAAGTATTATGGCATTAAGGATAAACAAATACAAATTGTAATTAGAACTAGTAACCAAACCATCCATCTGTAAGAACAAGTCTGATTCATACCGAACACACACACACACACACACACACACACACACACACACACACACACACACACACACAACACACACACACACACACACACACACACACACACACACACACAAACACACTCTCTCTCTCTCTCTCTCTCTCTCTCTCTCTCTCACACGCACAAACACATTCACATACACACACCAAGTCTGCACGTGCTGATTTACAGACGTGCTCTTCCAAACACGAACCAAACAAAAACAACCTTTTTGTTCAGGAGTAGTAACAGCATCCGGTTTTACTGTAATATTTGCAAAGGCGTATCAGTGATAGGCCCTTGCAAACATTTAACAGTAAAACCAGTAATCTCTTGAATAAAGACCAAACGACACCAGACATTTAAACAAATGATATTTGAGATCACACATTTCCAGCTCACAGGACATCAGATATGTTTTGGAAATCAATTTCTTCCAAATTTGATAAGATTAATGTCAGACGTACGATATCCATGCATGCACGCACATACACACACGAACCTGACGTCTTTCCTCCGCACACAACTGCATCCACTCCATACACATAAGGCGCAAACAAAGGTCAATTTTGATTCATCCCTCCTTAATCTTTTAAAATCCCATGGGGGTTCTTTACTCTGGCATCAATCAATTTTCATATATCATATATTATATATTCTCATTATCTGTCTTTCAGCTGGTGCGACCAAACAAGCACACGATATTGATTTTGCAGGTTTACTCACTGCAAGTGTCCACACACACTCTCTGTGGTGTCTGGGAACTGGCTTCCTCTGTGCGGGGATCCCATACTGCCCACTGCTTATCACATCTACTGGTCGGCGACACTTTTGCCCAACCTGGATCTTCCCGCGGATCGGAGCTTGGCCCGGGAACGCGCGCAGCCCCCAGCCATCCACCTTAGTGCCCGATCTCCAGTTTCTTCTTTCCTCTACCCGCATGGGGAGTCGGCCCAGCTATAACAAACCGGATAAACACGAGTTCAAAACACTGCCAGCCAGTTAGCAGTCATGTTACACTTTAACATTTTTGAACTCTTCAATTTTTCAAACATAGTTTCGGTTCCGACAATAAACCATTGAAAACAAAATGGAGAATCATCTAGATTCTCACAATATAAAATTAGATACTTACGGCTTGAGTACCGGTCATTCAACTACAATTCACATACTTCTGTATGTGTTAGGCCTCTGCCTTTATCATTGGGCACAGTCAGCCTCTTCTTCATCTAAATCGTCTGTTCCATTCTCAGAGTGCGCACCGATACAGACCAACGCCTGTTTATATTCAAATCGCGTGAACAGTGTTAAAAATTTCACTCAAACCCTGGGCCACGCTCAGCCAGTACTCTCCCTTGTATCACACGACTAACCTATAGTGTAACGCACGAATCAATAATCTTTTCTTAATCTGTACTGTCTCATGTAATCGCGTAGCATACGTAATATCGCTCCGCATTACATGACACCCCCCTTCCCGGGGTAAGATTTTTCCACCGGAGAAATCTTGCAAAAGGATACCCCACAGAGGAACCCAAAACCAGAAGTACTATATATACATATCAAATGCACAAAGTATATTCATCAAAGGGAATCAACACTTTTATCCATGGATCACCTCAATATCTCCAAAATACATAATCCACATCTTAAGCACAACACTTGCATGATCCATACACTTCCTGTCAAAACCAACAGAATATGCAAGTTGAAATCATTAGAACTCCACTATATGCGTAGATGAAACAGTAAGCACCCACACGAAGATATCAAAATATGCAGTGATCTTTCAAAAAGACAACCTCAAGAAATTCCATCGTGTATCAATAGCATGAGACACACGTTAAAATCACCAATCATGGTTCAAAATCATCTAATGACCATGAACATCCACAGCAGCCAATCTGCAATGGTCATTTACAATGACACTACACCAAATCATTTTCACCCATGAACGCAAGTAAGAGAAATACAGACAATTTGACCATAAAATGATACAGCAATATGTATATACACAATTCTTAGACTTGTATCTTGTGTAGACCATACTCACTCAAACTTGTAGCTAACTGTAGCTTACAAGACAGGAATGAATAAGCAATGATCAATCACAAATACAAAATACAGCATCAGCAGACCATAAAACACATGGTATAGCACTACTCCCTGGACAACAAATCTGCGAAAATATTAGATGTCCCAGAGATAGGCTCAACAGTGAAACAGTACTCTTGAATGCTTAATGCCCCATCTTAACAGGCGATTATTATTTTTGATTTTGACGCTTTCAAAAATGTCAACGGTCTGTGGTCAGTTTGCAAAACAAAAGTCTCCCTGATAAAAACCTAGCAAACTTGTCCAGTCCCCAGACCAAAGCAAGACACTCCCTTTCAATAGTCGAGTATCTCTCTTGCACCACAGAAAACTTTTTGCTAGCGTATTGCACTGGATGTAAAAGTCCTGACTTTTCCTGTAGCAAACATGCACCCATGCCCTTACTGCTAGCATCTGTACGTAAGACAAAATCTTCATCCAAGTTAGGAAGAAGTAACACAGGAAATGAATTGAGTACAGCTTGAACCTTCTCCAAACTTTTCTGACACTCATCAGACCACTCAATCTGACGCTTCTTATCTCCTTAGTCAGTTCAGTCAAAGGTGCAGTAAGACTAGCAAAATGAGGAACATATCTGCGATAGTAGGACAAAAGACCCAACAAAGAGCGAACCTGCTTCTTCGTAGTTGGCTTACCCACAGACAAAATCTTTTGCACTTTCTTGACTTCCGGACGAACATGACCAACGGAAATCATATGTCCCAAAAAACTCCAACTCCTGAAAACCAGCCAGCACTTTTGACGGACGAGCTGTCAACCAAAACACCTGAGACGGGTCAAAAGCATGCGTAAGTAGTCCAACAACTGCTGCCAAAGACGAGCTGCAACAAGAATGTCATCAAAAAAACTTACAGCTGAAAACTGATACAACTGCAGCTTCCGCATCATTCTTGCGAATGTAGCTGGTGCGTTCTGCAACCCGAAAGGCATTCTCGTCCACTGAAACAACCCAAAAGGAGTTTGAAACGCAGTCTTTTCCTTATCCTGAGGCAACATAGGTATCTGCCAGTATCCCTTCGCAAGGTCTACTTTGACAAAATACCGACCTTCAGACAAACGACAGAAAAATATCTCAACATCTGGAATCGGTTCAGAGTCGAACACAGTGACCTTATTGAGAGCCCGATAATCGATACAGAATCGAATTGAGCCATCAGGCTTACCCACCAGAACGACTGGAGAACTGTACGGTGATACAGACGGTTCAATCACTCCAAGATCCAACATAACCTGAACCTCTCTCTGAATGATCTCCCTCTTTGCAAAAGGCAAAGGGTAAGACTTGACCCTAACAGGAACATCAGTAGTCAGATTAATACAGTGTGGATCTACCTGTACAGCCTTTCCCTGGTGTATCTGTCAAGACATCAGAAAAATCCTCCAAAACACTCATCAACTGAGACTTTTGAGTGTCTGACAACTCAGGAGCAACCTTTACATCACGAAATGTCTCGCCTTGAACAGACAAGGTAGGTAATGAAACGTCATCGTCACTCACATCCGGCATCCGAAACACCAGTGGAAACAACACAATCCACAGGTAACTCATTAGACAATGCAGACGCAGAGTCTAATCCCTGAGGAACACAAA
>JADBJO010016548.1:0-15000 GCA_016801955.1 Conus betulinus | reverse complement strand
TACAAACCAAGTACAAGTGCTGCTATTACGTTTTCCTTCAACTTGGTCTCCTTCTGCTACTACTACTTCTACTACTTCGTTCTCAGCTTTCAAACCATTCCGTCGTTTTGACCTTCACTGTTTATCAGTCGATGACGATCCCAGGACATACCTGTGGGAACAACGCAAAGTGTACGACCCTCTGGCCGAAATGCTCGAACTCAGCCAGTGTGTGGGTCGTGCACATTATGTCCCTAGCACACAATAAGGGGCTTTCCCAGCACAAACTGTCGCATGTTCCAAAGTGCGACACTTTGTGCAAACCTTCTCAGCACAAAGTGTCGCACTGTTGCACAAAGTGTCGCATGCGACACTTTGTGCAGTTGCGACACTTTGTGCCGCAACACATGACCCTTTCTGTACAGTGATTCTTTTTGATTTTAGCAAGAGCAAGATGGACAACGAAAGAACGCGATTTGTGCCCTATCTTATTGAAACGGGTGATGAAAAGGCTGCTGTTCTCAAACAGCTTGCTGAAGGTCATTTCTCTCACTAATAAGTCATAACAAATCATAACAATCTTGTTATTGGCGACTATGGGCAGGAGGCGACTTTACGGGCATCAAACTCCTTCTCGTATGATCGCCGGCGACTTTATGGGCCGGCGACCGTACGGGCACCAACATCCCTTGTAGATATTTAGAGTAAGTCCATTCATCTCTGAAATAAAGATCAAATTAACACCAGTCATTGAAATGGGGAAAAAAAAAAAGATAGTTGAGATCACACATTCCTAACCCAACAGGGCATCGACGCATATGTTTTAGAAATCCATTTCTTCAACATTTGATACAATCAATATAACAAAACGGTCAACAATCCCACTCACACCACACATACAGAACAAGGTTCGCACACACATGTACACTAGCACATATAATCCACACATAGATATGAAAAAAAACATGCTTATCATGGACTCTTTAAAACGGGGTATGTTGCTGTCATATTTGCAATGGCGTACCAAGGATAGGCCATTGCAAAGATGAGACAGCAGCATAGCTCATATACTGGCACAAAGATTACTTAAGTATCTGGCATTAAGGATAAGCAAATACAAATTGTCATTAGGACTAGTAACCAGACCATCCATCTGTAAGAACAAGTCTCATTCATACCGAACACACACACACACACACACACACACACACACACACACACACACACACACACACACACACACACACACACACACACACACACACATACACACACACGTCTGCACGTGCTGATTTACAGACGTGCACTTCCAAACACGGACCAAACAAAAAAACAACCTATTTGTTCAGGAGTAGTAACAGCATCTTGTTTTACTGTAATATTTGCAAAAGGCGTATCAGTGATAGGCCCTTGCAAACATTTAACAGTAAAAGTAATAATCTTTTGAATAAAGACCAAACGACACCAGACATTAAAAGTAAACAAATGATATTTGAGATCACACATTTCCAGCCCACAGACATCAGATATGTTTTGGAAATCAATTTCTTCCAAATTTGATAAGATTAACATAACAACAACGACGACAATCTCGCTCACACCAAACATATAGAACAAGGTTCACAGGAACTGGTACACGAGCACATATACTGCACACACAGATATGAAGAAAACATGTTTATCACCCATGGACTCGTCACGACAGGGTATGTTGCTGTACTATTTGCAATGGCCTACCAAGGAAAGGCATAACTCACAGAGTAGTACAAAGTTCACACCAGTATCTGGCATTAAGGATAGTCTCATTCATACTGAACACACACACACACACACACACACACACACACACACACACACACACACACACACACACACCTCTGCACGTGCAGATAAGCACACATGAATGTCCAATCACAGACAAAGCAAAAAAACCCTATTTGTCAAGGAGTAATCACAGCATGCTGCTGCTGTAAGCTGTAATATTTGCAATGGCGTGCCAGTGATAGGCCCTTGCAGATATTTGACAGTAAATCCATCATCTTTGAAATAAAGACCAAATTAACACCAGTCATTAAAATGAAAAAAAAAAATGATAGTCTTCAACATTTGATGCAACTGTTATAACAAAAAACGGTCAACAATCCCACTCACACCACACATACAGAACAAGGTTCGCACACACATGTACACTAGCACATATAATGCACACATCGATATGAAGAAAACATGCTTATCATGGACTCTTAAAAACGGGGGTATGTTGCTGTCATATTTGCAATGGCGTACCAACGATAGGCCATTGCAAAGATGAGACAGCAGCATAGCTCATATACTGGCACAAAGATTACTAAAGTATCTGGCATTAAGGATAAGCAAATACAAATTGTCATTAGGACTAGTAACCAAACCATCCATCTGTAAGAACAAGTCTCATTCATACCGACACACACACACACACACACACACACACACACACACACACACACACACACACACACACACACACACACTGACACACACACGTGCTCTTCCAAACACACGTGCTGACACAGACGTGCTCTTCCAAACGGACCAACAAAAACAAACTATTTGTTCAGGAGTAGTAACAGCATCTTGTTTTACTGTAATATTTGCAAAGGCGTATCAGTGATAGGCCCTTGCAAACATTTAACAGTAAAACCAGTAATCTTTTGAATAAAGACCAAACGACACCAGACATTAAAAGTAAACAAATGATATTTGAGATCACACATTTCCAGCCCACAGGACATCAGATATGTTTTGGAAATCAATTTCTTCCAAATTTGATAAGATTAACATAAAAACAACGACGACAATCTCGCTCACACCAAACATATAGAACAAGGTTCACAGGAACTGGTACACGAGCACATATACTGCTGCACACACAGATATGAAGAAACATGTTTATCACCCATGGACTCGTCACGACAGGGTATGTTGCTGTACTATTTGCAATGGCCTACCAAGGAAAGGCATAACTCACAGAGTAGTACAAAGTTCACACCAGTATCTGGCATTAAGGATAGTCTCATTCATACTGAAGACACACACACACACACACACACACACACACACACACACACACACACACACACACACACACACACACACACAGATAAGCACACATGAATGTCCAATCACAGACAAAGCAAAAACAACCTAATTTGTCAAGGAGTAACAACCTATTTGTCACAGCATCACAGCATGCTGCTTACTGTAATATTTGCAATGGCGTGCCAGTGATAGGCCCTTGCAGATATTTGACAGTAAATCCATTCATCTTTGAAATAAAGACCAAATTAACACCAGTCATTAAAATGGAAAAAAAATGATAGTCTTCAACATTTGATGCAACTGTTATAACAAAACGGTCAACAATCCCACTCACACCACACATACAGAACAAGGTTCGCACACACATGTACACTAGCACATATAATGCACACATCGATATGAAGAAAACATGCTTATCATGGACTCTTTAAAACGGGTATATGTGCTGTCATATTTGCAATGGCGTACCACCAAGATAGGCCATTGCAAAGATGAGACAGCAGCATAGCTCATATACTGGCACAAAGATTACTAAAGTATCTGGCATTAAGGATAAGCAAATACAAATTGTCATTAGGACTAGTAAACCATCCATCTGTAAGAACAAGTCTCATTCATAAGAACACACACACACACACACACACACACACACACACACACACACACACACACACACACACACACACACACACACACACACACACACACACACACACACACACAAGTCTGCACGTGCTGATTACAGACGTGCTCTTCCAAACACGGACCAAACAAAAAAAACAACCTATTTGTTCAGGAGTAGTAACAGCATCTTGTTTTACTGTAATATTTGCAAAGGCGTATCAGTGATAGGCCCTTGCAAACATTTAACAGTAAAACCAGTAATCTTTTGAATAAGACCAAACGACACCAGACATTAAAAGTAAACAAATGATATTTGAGATCACACATTTCCAGCCCACAGGACATCAGATATGATATCATTTTTTGATCAATTTCTTCAAATTTGATAAGATTAACATAACAACAACGACGACAAATCTCGCTCACACCAAACATATAGAACAAGGTTCACAGGAACTGGTACACGAGCACATATACTGCACACACAGATATGAAGAAAAAAACATGTTTATCACCCATGGACTCGTCACGACAGGGTATGTTGCTGTACTATTTGCAATGGCCTACCAAGGAAAGGCATAACTCACAGAGTAGTACAAAGTTCACACCAGTATCTGGCATTAAGGATAGTCTCATTCATACTGAAGACACACACACACACACACACACACACACACACACACACACACACACACACACACACACACACACACACACACACACACACACACACACACACCTCTGCACGTGCAGATAAGCACACATGAATGTCCAAATCACAGACAAAGCAAAAAAAACCCTATTTGTCAAGGAGTAATCACAGCATGCTGCTTTTTACTGTAATATTTGCAATGGTGCCAGTGATAGGCCCTTGCAGATATTTTGACAGTAAATCCATTCATCTTTGAAATAAAGACCAAATTAACACCAGTCATTAAAATGGAAAAAAAAAAAAAAAAATGATAGTCTTCAACATTTGATGCAACTGTTATAACAAAACGGTCAACAATCCCACTCACACCACACATACAGAACAAGGTTCGCACACACACACACGTACACTAGCACATATAATGCACACATCGATATGAAGAAAACATGCTTATCATGGACTCTTTAAAACGGGGTATGTTGCTGTCATATTTGCAAATGCGTACCAAGGATAGGCCATTGCAAAGATGAGACAGCAGCATAGCTCATATACTGGCACAAAGATTACTAAAGTATCTGGCATTAAGGATAAGCAAATACAAATTGTCATTAGGACTAGTAACCAAACCAAACCATCCATCTGTAAGAACAAGTCTCATTCATACCGAACACACACACACACACACACACACACACACACACACACACACACACACACACACACACACACACACACACACACACACTGCACGTGCTGATTTACAGACGTGCTCTTCCAAACACGGACCAAAAAAAAACAACCTATTTGTTCAGGAGTAGTAACAGCATCTTGTTTTACTGTAATATTTGCAAAGGCGTATCAGTGATAGGCCCTTGCAAACATTTAACAGTAAAACCAGTAATCTTTTGAATAAAGACCAAACGACACCAGACATTAAAAGTAAACAAATGATATTTGAGATCACACATTTCCAGCCCACAGGACATCAGATATGTTTTGGAAATCAATTTCTTCCAAATTTGATAAGATTAACATAACAACAACGACGACAATCTCAATCTCACACACCAAACATATAGAACAAGGTTCACAGGAACTGGTACACGAGCACATATACTGCACACACAGATATGAAGAAAAAAACATGTTTATCACCCATGGACTCGTCACGACAGGGTATGTTGCTGTACTACTATTTGCAATGGCCTACCAAGGAAAGGCATAACTCACAGAGTAGTACAAAGTTCACACCAGTATCTGGCATTAAGGATAGTCTCATTCATACTGAAGACACACACACACACACACACACACACACACACACACACACACACACACACACACACACACACACACACACACACACACACTCTCTGCACGTGCAGATAAGCACACATGAATGTCCAATCACAGACAAAGCAAAAACAACCTATTTGTCAAGGAGTAATCACAGCATGCTGCTTTACTGTAATATTTGCAATGGCGTGCCAGTGATAGGCCCTTGCAGATATTTGACAGTAAATCCATTCATCTTTGAAATAAGACCAAATTAACACCAGTCATTAAAATGGAAAAAAATGATAGTCTTCAACATTTGATGCAACTGTTATAACAAAAACGGTCAACAATCCCACTCACCACACACATACAGAACAAGTTCGCACACACCATGTACACTAGCACATATAATGCACACATCGATATGAAGAAAACATGCTTATCATGGACTCTTTAAAAACGGGGTATTGCTGTCATATTTGCAATGGCGTACCAAGGATAGGCCATTGCAAAGATGAGACAGCAGCATAGCTCATATACTGGCACAAAGATTACTAAAGTATCTGGCATTAAGGATAAGCAAATACAAATTGTCATTAGGACTAGTAACCAAACCATCCATCTGTAAGAACAAGTCTCATTCATACCGAACACACACACACACACACACACACACACACACACACACACACACACACACACACACACACACACACACACACACACACAAGTCTGCACGTGCTGATTTACAGACGTGCTCTTCCAAACACGGACCAAACAAAAACAACCTATTTGTTCAGGAGTAGTAACAGCATCTTGTTTTACTGTAATATTTGCAAAGGCGTATCAGTGATAGGCCCTTGCAAACATTAACAGTAAAACCAGTAATTTTTGAATAAAGACCAAACGACACACCAGACATTAAAAGTAAACAAATGATATTTGAGATCACACATTTCCAGCCCACAGGACATCAGATATGTTTTTTTTCGAAATCAATTTCTTCCAAATTTGATAAGATTAACATAACAACAACAACGACGACAATCTCGCTCACACCAAACATATAGAACAAGGTTCACAGGAACTGGTACACGAGCACATATACTGCACACACAGATATGAAGAAAACATGTTTATCACCCATGGACTCGTCACGACAGGGTATGTTGTTGCTGTACTATTTGCAATGGCCTACAAGGAAAGGCATAACTCACAGAGTAGTACAAAGTTCACACCAGTATCTGGCATTAAGGATAGTCTCATTCATACTGACACACACACACACACACACACACACACACACACACACACACACACACACACACACACACACACACACACTCTGCACGTGCAGATAAGCACACATGAATGTCCAATCACAGACAAAGCAAAAAACACCTATTTGTCAAGGAGTAATCACAGCATGCTGCTTTACTGTAATATTTGCAATGGCGTGCCAGTGATAGGCCCTTGCAGATATTGACAGTAAATCCATTCATCTTTGAAATAAAGACCAAATTAACACCAGTCATTAAAATGGAAAAAAATGATAGTCTTCAACACATTTGATGCAACTGTTATAACAAAACGGTCAACAATCCCACTCACACCACACACACACAGAACACAAGTTTCGCACACACATGTACACTAGCACATATAATGCACACATCGATATGAAGAAAAACATGCTTATCATGGACTCTTTTTAAAAACGGGGTATGTTGCTGTCATATTTGCAATGGCGTACCAAGGATAGGCCATTGCAAAGATGAGACAGCAGCATAGCTCATATACTGGCACAAAGATTACTAAAGTATCTGGCATTAAGGATAAGCAAATACAAATTGTCATTAGGACTAGTAACCAAACCATCCATCTGTAAGAACAAGTCTCATTCATACCGAACACACACACACACACACACACACACACACACACACACACACACACACACACACACACACACACACACACCAAGTGCACGTGCTGATTTACAGACGTGCTCTTCCAAACACGGACCAAACAAAAACACCTATTTGTTCAGGAGTAGTAACAGCATCTTGTTTTACTGTAATATTTGCAAAGGCGTATCAGTGATAGGCCCTTGCAAACATTTAACAGTAAAAACCAGTAATCTTTTGAATAAAGACCAAACGACACCAGACATTAAAAGTAAACAAATGATATTTGAGATCACACATTTCCAGCCCACAGGACATCAGATATGTTTTGGAAATCAATTTCTTCCAAATTTGATAAGATTAACATAACAACAACAACACGACAATCTCGCTCACACCAAAATATATAGAACAAGGTTCACAGGAAACTGGTACACGAGCACATATACTGCACACACAGATATGAAGAAAACATGTTTATCACCCATGGACTCGTCACGACAGGGTATGTTGCTGTACTATTTGCAATGGCCTAGCAAGGAAAGGCATAACTCACAGAGTAGTACAAAGTTCACACCAGTATCTGGCATTAAGGATAGTCTCATTCATACTGAAGACACACACACACACACACACACACACACACACACACACACACACACACACACACACACACACACACACACACACACACACACACACACACACACACACACACACACACACACACACACACCTCTGCACGTGCAGATAAGCACACATGAATGTCCAATCACAGACAAAGCAAAAACAACCTATTTGTCAAGGAGTAATCACAGCATGCTGCTTTACTGTAATATTTGCAATGGCGTGCCAGTGATAGGCCCTTGCAGATATTTGACAGTAAATCCATTCATCTTTGAAATAAAGACCAAATTAACACCAGTCATTAAAATGGAAAAAAAATGATAGTCTTCAACATTTGATGCAACTGTTATAACAAAACGGTCAACAATCCCACTCACACCACACATACAGAACAAGGTTCGCACACACACATGTACACTAGCACATATAATGCACACATCGATATGAAGAAAACATGCTTATCATGGACTCTTTAAAACGGGTATGTTGCTGTCATATTTGCAATGGCGTACCAAGGATAGGCCATTGCAAAGATGAGACAGCAGCATAGCTCATATACTGGCACAAAGATTACTAAAGTATCTGGCATTAAGGATAAGCAAATACAAATTGTCATTAGGACTAGTAACCAAACCATCCATCTGTAAGAACAAGCCTCATTCATACTGAACACACACACACACACACACACACACACACACACACACACACACACACACACACACACACACACACACACACACCCAAGTGTGCACGTGCTGATTTACAGACGTGCTCTTCCAAACACGGACCAAACAAAAAAAACCTATTTGTTCAGGAGTAGTAACAGCATCTTGTTTTTACTGTAATATTTGCAAAGGGTATCAGTGATAGGCCCTTGCAAACATTTAACAGTAAAACAGTAATCTTAATAATAAAGACCAAACGACACCAGACATTGAAAGTAAACAAATGATATTTGAGATCACAAAAGCCCACAGGACATCAGATATTTTTGAAATCACACATTTCCAGCCCATAGGAAACAGATATGTTTTGGAAATCAATTTCTTCCAATTTGATAAGATAAGATTAACATAACAACAACGACGACAATCTCGCTCACACCAAACATATATAGAACAGGGTTCACAGGAACTGGTACACGAAACACATATACTGCACACACAGATATGAAGAAAACATGTTTATCACCCATGGACTCGTCACGACAGGGTATGTTGCTGTACTATTTGCAATGGCCTAGCAAGGAAAGGCATAACTCACAGAGTAGTACAAAGTTCACACCAGTATCTCTGGCATTAAGGATAGTCTCATTCTGAACACACACACACACACACACACACACACACACACACACACACACACACACACACACACACACACACACACACACGCGCGCGCACACACACACCTCTGCACGTGCAGATAAGCACACATGAATGTCCAATCACAGACAAAGCAAAAAACAACCTATTTGTCAAGGAGTAATCACAGCATGCTGCTTTACTGTAATATTTGCAATGGCGTGCCAGTGATAGGCCCTTGCAGATATTTGACAGTAAATCCATTCATCTTTGAAATAAAGACCAAATTAACACCAGTCATTAAAATGGAAAAAAAAATGATAGTCTTCAACATTTGATACAACTGTTATAACGAAACGGTCAACAATCCCACTCACACCACACAAACAAACAAGGTTCACACACACGTACACTAGCACATATAATGCACACACACATCGATATGAAGAAAACATGCTTATCATGGACTCTTTAAAAGGGCTATGTTGCTGTCATATTTGCAATGGCGTACCAAGGATAGGCCATTGCAAAGATGAGAGCAGCAGCATAGCTCATATACTGGCACAAAGATTACTGAAGTATCTGGCATTAAGGATAAGCAAATACAAATTGTCATTAGGACTAGTAACCAAACCATCCATCTGTAAGAACAAGTCTCATTCACACTGAACACACACACACACACACACACACACACACACGCACACACACGCACACACACGCACACACACACACACACACACACCTGCCCGTGCTGATTTACAGACGTGCTCTTCCAAACACGGACCAAACAAAAACAACCTATTTGTTCAGGAGTAGTAACAGCATCTTGTTTTACTGTAATATTTGCAAAGGCGTATCAGTGATAGGCCCTTGCAAACATTTTTGACAGTAAAACCAGTAATCTTTTGAATAAAGACCAAACGACACCAGACATTACATTAAAGGTAATGATATTTGAGGTCACACATTTCCAGCCCATAGGACATCAGATATGTTTTGGAAATCAATTTCTTCCAAATTTGATAAGATTAACATAACAACAACGACGACAATCTCGCTCACACCAAAAACATATAGAACAAGGTTCACAGAAACTGGTACACGAGCACATATACTGCACACACAGATATGAAAAAACATGTTTATCACCCATGGACTCGTCACGACAGGGTATGTTGCTGTACTATTTGCAATGGCCTACCAAGGAAAGGCATAACTCACAGAGTAGTACAAAGTTCACACCAGTATCTGGCATTAAGGATAGTCATCATACTTCATACCACACACACACACACACACACACACACACACACACACACACACACACACACACACCTCTGCACGTGCAGATAAGCACACAGGAACGTCCAAACACAGACAAAGCAAAAAAACACCTATTTGTCAAGGAGTAATCACAGCATGCTGCTTTACTGTAATACTTGCAATGGCGTGTCAGTGATAAGCCCTTGCAGATATTTGACAGTAAATCCATTCATCTTGAAATAAAGACCAAATTAACACCAGTCATTAAAATGGAAAAAAATGATAGTCTTCAACATTTGATGCAACTCTTATAACGAAACGGTCAACAATCCCACTCACACCACACATACAGAACAAGTTCGCACACACATGTACACTAGCACATATAATGCACACATCGATATGAAGAAAACATGCCTATCATGGACTCTTTAAAAGCAGGGTATGTTGCTGTCATATTTGCAATGGTGTACCAAGGATAAGCCATTGCAAAGATGAGACAGCAACATAGCTCATATAGCGGCACAAAGATTACTAAAGTATCTGGCATTAAGGATAAGCAAATACAAAAATTGTCATTAGGACTAGTAACAGCAAATAGTTAGAACTAGTAACCAAAACATCCATCTGAAAGAGTAAGTATCATTCATACTGAATACATGGAGACACACACACACACACACACACACACACACACACACACACACACACACGCGCGCGCGCGCGCGCGCGCGCGCTAACACACGCACACACACGTACCCCCATCTGCACGTGTTAATTTACAGATATGCACTTCCAAACACGGACCGAACAAAAACAAACTATTTGTTCGGGAGTAGTAATAGCATCTTGTTTTAACTGTAATATTTGCAAAGACGTATCCGTGACAGGCCCTTGCAGATATTTGACTGTCAAACCAGTAATCTTTTATATAAAGACCAAACTGACACCAGACATTAAAAGTAATCAACTGACATTTGCGATCACACATTTCTAGCCCACAGGACATGAGATAGGTTTTGGAAATCAATTTCTTCCAAATTTGATAAGATTAACATAAACAACAACGACGACAATCTCGCTCACACCAAACATGTAGAAGAACAAGGTTCACAGGAACTGGTACACGAGCACATATACTGCACACACAGATATGAAGAAAAACATGTTTATCACCCATGGACTCGTCACGACAGGGTATGTTGCTGTACTATTTGCAATAGCCTCTCAAGGAAAGGCATAACTCAAACAGTGGTACAAAGTTCACACCAGTATATGGAGTTAAGGATAGTCTCATTCATACCCAACACACACACACACACACACACACACACACACACACACACACACACACACACACCACACACACACACACCTCTGCACGTGCAGAGAAGCACACATGTGATTCACATACGTGTGAAGTGAAGAGTCTCACTTTCAGCAGAGTCTGATACACTAGTGGCTGCAGAGGAAGGCCGCCCACGCCTCTTCCGTGCATGCTGATTCTCTCCTCCTTGGCAGGCCTTCTGGTTTCGTGCCTTGGCATGCTCAAGGTGACCACTGTGACAAGAAAATCAATAACATTTTCTGTGCCACTTTGCTTTCATGTCTTTTAGATTGGAGGCAGCGTACCCATGCAATCGCCCACTGATCTGTGCATGATCAGCATCTCCATGCTGTCATCTTTCGTGCACAAACTGGAGAAACTTTGAGGAGGGTTCCTCTGATGGTTCAGACACTAGGACACCAGTGCCAGGCTCTGACACTGAATACACAGTTTGCAATCAGTTTCTGGTCTTGGTTTCTTACTGGTTCTGGGCTCCATCTTGTGTGACTGCTCCTAATGGCTCATGCACTTCAATCTGCAACACACGAAAATGAGGGTAATGTAGATGTTTATTTCTTATTTCTAGGGCCTTAACTATCATGCGAACGTTAGCTGATATGGATCATCATTGCGTCTTCCTGAAGAGGTGAAAGTGAGATCTCAGTATTATATGCTGGTCTGAAAGGGTCGTGGCTGCAAAGTTCAACAAGAAGTTAGTTAGTTAGTTGTATGATCATAAACAGGATAAACAGATAATCTGTAATGAAGGCACTGTTAGTTCAGATTGAATATTTGTCGGAAAGACTTTAGAAAGCACAATGTAACATTCTGGCACTCCAGTCTCTGAAACAAAGCGTGATAAATACAGTACGTTGGGTCAAAAATGACCTTTCAGCTTTGACGCTGTGTCAAGTTTACTGAAGGCCCACAGAAAAATGGCGACATTTTCCCACTTCCTGGCAATGCTAAAACACATCCATAATAGTTGCAAAAAATTAACATGCAAAACACGGGAATCCCAGTCTGTTACAGAGAGAGAGAGAGAGAGAGAGAGAGAGAGAGAGAGAGAGAGAGAGAGAGAGAGAGACAGAGAGAGAGAGAGAGAGAGAGAGAGAGATGTTTAAATGACAACTTTCTCGATGGTGATTTTTTTTTTTTACTTATTTCCATTTTTTTCTCATTCGTTTCATATATCTCATCCATTCTTTCCTTTCGCTTATCTTTTTTCAGCAGAGAAAGAGACAGAGAGAGAGAGGAGAGAGGGGGGGGGGGAGAGAGAGAGAGAGAGAGAGAGAGAGAGAGAGAGAGACAGACAGACAGACAGACAGACAGACAGACAGAAGAGAGACAGACACAGGCAGGCAGAGACAGAGAGAAATGTAACACTCATGCAGACATTCTTCATGAACATATTTCATGAAGGACATATTCATAGAAACCGTTACCGTTATCTTTCTATTCATACTCTCTCTGACAACGATACTATGTGTACATACATATATTAAAAAAAAAAAAACACCTGCACATCATTCATCCTCCACAGCACGTTATGCTGCTGCTAAATATTTGCAAGGACGTACCAAACGTAGGCCCATAGCAAAGACTGGACAGCAACATGCTTGTTAATTTCTACTTAGTGTACTATAATATCAGGCATATCATTTCTCTTAGTCCTAAAGCTGGCAAGAAATGAATGTAAAAGTCAGTAACACCTAAATAAATCATATGTGTCCAAGTGATCAAAGCACGAAAGGTCTTTACCCGAGTTAAACACGTGATCTGTTGCGTTACCTTGAATACAGCAGACCGCAGTTATCCTCTGTAGCGTCACCTTGAACAAAGCAAAACACAGTTGTTCTCTGTTGTGTACCTTGAATTGAGCAAAAAGCAGAACACGGCTGTCCTCTGTTATGTACCTGGAATAAAGCAAAAAAAAAAAAAAAAACAAAAAAAACAACAAAAAAACAAACAAAAACCCCCACAAAAACGGTTGTCCTCTGTTGTGTACCTGGAATAAAGCAAAACACGGTTGTTCTCTGTTGTGTACCTGGAATAAAGCAAAACACAGCTGTCCTCTGTTGTGTACCTGGAATAAAAGCAAAACACAGTTGTTCTCTGTTGTGTACCTGGAATAAAGCAAAACACGTCCTGTCCTCTGTTGTGTTACCTGGAATAAAGCAAAACACGGCTGTCCTCTGTTGTGTACTTGGAACAAAAAAAACACACTTGTCCTCTGATGTGTACCTGATATAAAGCAAAACACACTTGTCCTCTGCTGTTTCACCTGGAATAAAGCAAAACACGGTTGTCCTCTACTGGGTGCCTGGAATAAAGCAGAACACACTTGTTCTCTGCTGGGTACCTGGAATAAAGCAACACGCACACTCGTTCTCTGCTGGGTACCTCGAATAGAAACAAAACACTTGTTCTCTGCTGGGTACCTAGAATAGAAGCAAAACACTTGTTCTCTGCTGGGTACCTAGAACAGAAGCAAACCACACTTGTTCTCTGCTGGGTACCTGGAATAAAAACAAAACACGATTGTTCTCTGCTAGGTACCTGGAATAAAGCAAAGCACGGTTGCCTCTCTGCTGCGTCCCTGGAATAAAGCAAAACACACGGTAGTTCTCTGCTAGGTCCTGGAATAAAAACAAAACACGGTTGTTCTCTACAATCACACTTGTTCTCTGCTTTGTACCTGGAATAGAAGCACAACACGGTTGTTCTCTGCTGGGAACCTGGAATAGAAGCAAAACACTCTTCTTCTCTGCTGCGTACCTTGAATAGAAGCAAAACACCACTCTTCTCTGCTGCCATACCTGGAATAGAAGCAAAACACCCTAGTTCTCTGCTTCATATCTGGAATAGAAGCAAACAACCACTTGTTGTCTCTGCTGCATACCTGAAACCCAGAGGGAAAAGGACACACTTGGTCTGTGCTGCGTAGCTGGAATA
>JADBJO010016547.1:37500-40252 GCA_016801955.1 Conus betulinus | reverse complement strand
CCCCTCCCCCCTCACATACAACATACAGTATGCGTAACAAACGCAATACAGAAAAGGCCAGGGTTTCTGTGAATGACTTGTGAGCACGCGTTTCAACCATCTTTAAAGGAAACGAAAGACATTGGTAGACAGGCCTACGTATCAAATATTCGGTGCGGAGAATCCAATCTGCAAATGGAACTCTAACAATGGACCTTTCTACAAAGAGCAAGACAGACAGCATTTTTTATTAGAGATCGTAACAAGCTTTGTACAGCCAGTACTGGATGCTAATGTGTTTCATTTACAGCTGATTGCAGACAGTAAGTAATAATGTATAGATATGCTATCTATATATAGATATATATATATATATATATATATATCATATCCCTCTCTCCTCTCTCTCTCTCTCTCCCTCTCTCGCTCTTCTCACATATATCTATATATATATATATAGAATATATAGATAATATATATTATATGTGTGTGTGTGTGTGTGTGTGTGTGTGTGTGTGTGTGTGTGTGTGGTGTGTGTGTGTGTATGCGTGCTGTGTGTGTGTGTGTGTGTCGTGTGTGTGGTGTGTGTTGTAGTGTGTGTGTGTGTGGTGTTGTGTGTGTGTGTGTGTGCATGGAATTCCAGAGTCAGCACTGAATGAATGAAATCAAACGTGAAATAAACTAACGTAAAGAAAAAAGACATCGAGGCCTTCCTCAACACGATTTCTGAAACAAATCCTGCACGTCAGCTGGCCTAACTTCAGTCGTAAATGACACAGGGGAATCAAGTCAGTCATAGAGATATCAGCTCATAGAGAGAGAGAGAGAGAGAGAGAGATGATTGAGAGAGAGATAGAGAGCGATAGAGGAGAAAGAAGTGAGAGAGAGAACTTATCTGAGTCGAGATGAGACTAGAGACGACTCCAAGACAGAGGCGAGAGAGAGAGAGACAGGGGAGAAAACGAGTGTCAAGAAAGAGGAGAAACTTACCTTTCAATGACAGCCACACACTCACACCACTCACACACACACACACACACAAACACCACACACACACGACACAGCACATAACACGCACGCACGATCGCAGCACGCCACAAACACAACACACACACACAAACACACACACACACACACACACACACACACACACACACACACACACACACACACACACACTACACGTTTACGCGCTCGCACACACGCGCACGCGCACACCACACACACACAAACACACACACCACACCACACACACACACACACACACACACACACACAACACACACGTTTACGTGCACGCTTTCGCACACACACCCACGCACACACACACACAACACCACACACACACACACACCACACAACACACACACACACCACACACAAACACCACACACACCGTACACAAACTTGCACACACAAATAGACCTTACAAACGCGCGTTGTCTTCCCCACGCGGTCAACTCCTCACGCAACAAACACTACACTCACTCACACGCAACTCACTAACACAGGAGAGAGAGAGAGGGAGCGCGATGGGGACGGAAGGAGAGAGGACGAGAGCGATGAGAGAGAGATTCATACCCTCGTCAAGTGATGGGCCGTAGGGCGTAACTATTCCAAATGAAGTGTTTCCCCGAAGTTGGAGTATGGCTGGCTTAATGGCGAGATAGAAAACGGTCATAACAAAACTCCACTCCCTTTCTTGGGTAAATGGAATTAATCCTCGCCTCTCTATGCAGGGAGTGTCCGCTGGAGTATCAGCCTGAGAACGCAGAAAGAAAGAAAGAAAAGAAGGAATGAAGTCTGCCGGTTAACAAACAGAAAAATGAAGGGAGGGTTGGAGGGTAGGTTTGTATCGCTGTTTTTTAACCTTTCGTCTGAAATGCACGATACATCATAATACAGTTAAAAACATATCGAACATTGGGAACCATGATGCTCACATCATGTAAACATGCATTACCTGTGTGTGTATATGTGTTTAGCTTAAACATGCGCTAGCTGTTTGATGTGCAAGCTTAAGAGCACGTAAGCGTGTCACTGAATTCAGATATATAATAAACATTTGCACAGCTGCAGTGTGACATGATTTTTCAGGAATCTGCTTCCAAATGCCAGGCAGACCAACAGAATACCTTCGTTGTATTTCAAAAGTTTGACAGGCTACAGAGTGGAAGACGAAGAGTGAACGCGGTTCGGCTTATTAAGACCTCATGAGGCAGGGCACAACACCAAAGTAGGCAGCTAAGAGAACAGTCTCACACCCATGACAACCAATACGAAGGAGATGTCCAACACTTCACCGCACAGTGTCAACACACCCCTCGTCTACCGTAAAAGCGTCCAACCCCTGTCTTGTCCGGCCTGCCTTGGCAGGTCTGTCTTGGCAGGTGTGTCTCCTCCCACACAGTAATGAAGCCGGAGGTTTAAAAATCTTTGCTAACGAGGTCTTCTGGTGACTGCATGACATACAACATTCCCGTTGCCGGAATAACCCAGTGGTAGAGTGCCGGACTCGTAATTTGGTGATCCTGGGGTTGTTGCGGGTTCGAATCTCTCGCGACACGGAAAAGCTATTTTTCAAAACGGCCGATGGCGGCCATTTTTGAATTTTGGGCTCTCAAAAAATATGCCCACACTTTTGCGAGGGTCATGGGGGCTAAATTTTCTTATTTAACCCCTAGGGAAGTCAAAACCGAGCCGCTGAGAAACGGACCTCTTCACTCCAAGGTCACGGAACTCCTGGATTTGACCCCAACTATTAATGGCGATA
>JADBJO010016547.1:30000-35000 GCA_016801955.1 Conus betulinus | reverse complement strand
AAGTCAATGAAGAAAGATGCGTGAAAGAACGCGTGTGGGATACGTCAATGATGAACAGCTTATGTTTCATTCATCTGTGAAACCTTCTGAGGAAAAATAAACACCTCAAGCGTAAAAAAAGAATGAAAAGATAGAAAGGGAAGAAATGACACGAAGGGAAAACGGGGATTTTGTCACCATCAAACTGCAAAAGAGGCGTGTGTTCGGGCGAAATTTGAAAAATGTATCCTGATTTGCACCACATCCGTTTAAATCATTTCACATATGACAACAAATACCAACGACGAAGATAGTCATTCATGTACCTTGTCCTCCTCCTCCTCTCTCTCTCTCTCTCTCTCTCTCTCTCTCTCTCTCTCTCTCTCTCTCTCTCTCTCTCTCTTTTCCCTCCTTGCGTACTTCCCTATCTGTCCGCGGCAATCTCTGTCTTTCCCTCTTTCTATCTCAACTGGACTTAAACAAGGAAATGCTTGTTCCCTAATTTTGTTTTTTTCTTTGTTTATAGATGATTTAGCGGTTGAATGATTAACAATGGAAGACATGGAGCTTCATTTTCACTGGATGCTTTTGAATTGTTTATACTTTTATTAGCTGATGATGTTATTTTGATCTCTGAAACTGTTACTGGTCTGCAAACGCAATTGAATGATTTACAACACGCTGTCACGACACTCCTGTTAAAAGTTTACATGTCTAAAAGTAATAACAATATTTCGTAAGGGTGGATATTGAAGTGCTCTGGAAAGATGAGTGTAATGGTGATTTGATGCATGTTGTGAAAGTTCATAGATATTTGGGATTTTTCTTTTCTCTTCTCATTTGCGCTTTGTATGTGCATGCAAAGACCTGGCACGCCGGCGACGTCAAATACACTTTAATTTGTATCACGAAAATGTTAAATAATCTCAATAGTACTTCTTTGAGGGTTTTTTTTTTAAATCAGATTATTTAACACCTAAGTACAGGCAATTGTTCAGTATGGTTCTGAACTGTGGGGCTGGACAAAGCTGCGATAAACTGTAACTCTGGTCATACATGTGCTCTAAAGAAATTTTGGGATGTTGACAGACGAAATCGTTGTCGTTATATCACATTCATGCACCCCTTCATAAGGTGCCCAGGCCTATAAGTGAATAAAATGTGAATCTGAATCTGAATCCCTCGTTTCATCTCGGACGCTACTAATCTTGGTCACTGTCTCTTTCCAAGTCTCCACCCTGTCTGTCTCTCTACGTCCACTCCCCCCCCCCCCCCCCCCCCCCCCCCCCCCCCCCCCCCCCCCCCCCCCCCCCCCCCCCCCCCTCTCTCTCTCTCTCTCTCTCTCTCTCTCTGAGAGAAAAGAAGTCGAAATATGAGAGGTACGGACAGAGGCAGATACACAGAGACGACACATAGCCAGTGATGTTTTTTATGGAGCACATGTAGTCACGAGAGGCTAGTCTCCATCATCAGCAGGCCAGAATCGAGACTGTTGCACGTGTGTTATGTGTCATCGATGTCCCCACGCTGTGCACGTGCTGAGCCACAGTTTGCCCAATACGAGAAGTTGACAAAAATTTAACAGCCTAGCCTTTGATCTAGCTTCCTTTGGATAAAAATCCACTTCATCAACATGGTGTCCTGTCTGGATAAAAAATGACGTGGAGTTTTCAACGCGGTCAAGAATGACGTGGAGTTTTCAACGCGCTCAAAGATGACTCAGACATTGCCCGAGCCAAATTCACGAATCACGCGAGGTTTTTGCTAAAAAGCATGTTCTGAGCAGGAACAAGAAGTCTCGTAACACATACAAGCAGAAGCGAGGATACGTCTACGTCTGGAAAAGACGATCAATAATCAATAAACGAAAATCTGCGTCACCCTGTGGGCGCATACCTTGCGCTTATAACCGCATTCCCTGCCCCCATGAGCTTGCCGATACCGGTGACCCCGACGGAATCAAACCAAGGCCATAGATGTGGAGAGGACATCGAAATTGAGGTCACCATGAGAGCAGGACATGAAGGGCCACAGTGCTTGAGATTTTTTTTATGCTGGTCGATGAGATGAGGATGACGAACATGATACTAAGGATTTCATTCCGGTCTGAGATTGCATGACAGTCTGCACTCTGTATTTGTTTTCATGATATCATGATATATCCCGGCGGCGTCAGCCAGGCCCGAGAGATACAAACACCTGCAGTGTTGGTCATGAAATTTGAGCAACACTCTCAGAGACGCATCCATTAAGTGGACGAAACTCGACTGCGTGATCTCAGTCCTCCCACTTGAGCCCGTAGCAAACTCAGCTCTGGGTTAGAGCCGGTCCGGGCAGAAAGATTCCGCATGGGTCTGATGGGAATCGAACCCACGACCTCTCAGCCGACAGTCTGCGACGCTAACCGCTTCGCCACAGCGGCTAGTGTATCTGTTATACTTTGTTTGTCAAGCTGCTGTAATAGAGAGGACACATTTGAGCTGGTAAGAACGGCGGGTGTGCGCTGTTTGCCCTGTCATAAAAAAAACAGAGACGGGGTAGCTCTGATGTAAGCCGGAATGGAAGTATAGCCAGCACATTGCGCACAGTTTGCCTTGACATGGAAATGCAGAGATGGGAAGGGGTCTAGAGTAAGCCGCAAAGGAAGCATTGCCAATGCACTGTGTGCTGTTTACATCATCATGATTAGAGATCAGTGGGGCTCTCGTGTAAGCGCTGTTTTTTGTTTGTTTGTTGTTTGTTTGTTTGTTTTTGTTGTTGTTGTTTTGTTCTTTTTGTTTTTTTGGTTTTCTTTTTTTTTGTTTTTTGTTTTTGTTTTTGTTTTTTTGTTTTTTATTTTATTTGTTTTTTTTTTTTTCCTTTTTGTCGCAAAAGAGATGGGGGAGTGGATTCGGTGAAAGCTTCAATGAAAACTACCCAGAGCACTGTATGTTGTTTATCTACTTCTATTCCAGAGACGAGGAGCGACTTTTGTGTGAGCCATGATGGAAGTCTAATCGGTATAAAGGAACGAAAGTGGGGCTTTAAGCCGTAATGGTTTACGTTAGATAGTCTCGGCAATACAAAGGAAAGGGACTCTAATGTAAGCCACGATGAAAGTGTGGTCAATATCCCCAGTGGATGCGTCATCAATATTAAAGACATGGGTGCAGGCTTTAGTGAAAGCCACGAAACAAGTGTCATCAGTACTAAAGATATGGGTGCAGGCTTTAGTGAAAGCCCCGAAACAAGTGTCATCAGTACTAAAGATATGGGTGCAGGCTTCAGTGAAAACCCCGAAACAAGTGTCATCAGTGCTAAAGATATGGGTGCCGGCTTTAGTGAAAGCCCCGAAACAAGTGTCATCAGTGCTAAAGATATAGGTGCCGGCTTTAGTGAAAGCCCCGAAACAAGTGTCATCAGTGCTAAAGATATGGGTGCAGGCTTTAGTGAAAGCCCCGAAACAAGTGTCACCAGTGCTAAAGATATGGGTGCAAGCTTTAGTGAAAGCCCCGGAACAAGTGTCATCAGTGCTAAAGATATGGGTGCAGACTTTAGTGAAAGCCCCGAAAACAAGTGTCATCAATACTAAAAAATGTGGATGGAGGCTTTAGTGAAAGCCACGAAAAAAGTGTCATCAATCCTACAGATATGGGTGCAGGCTTTTAGTGAAGGCCACGAAATAAGTGTCATCAATCCTACAGATATGGGTGCAGGCTTTAGTGAAGGCCACGAAATAAGTGTTATCAATCCTACAGATATGGGTGCAGGCTTTAGTGAAGGCCACGAAAGAAGTATCATCAGTACTAAAGATATGTATAGAGGCCTTTGTGAAAGCCACGAAAGAAGTGTCATCAATGCTAAAAATATGGGTGGAGGCTTTAGTGAAAGCCACGGTAGAAGTGTCATCAGTAATAAAAAAAAAATATGGATGAAAGCTTTTGCGAAAGCCACAAAAGAAGTGTCATCAGTACTAAAAAAAATAATTAGGGGTGAAGGCTTAAGTGTAGGCCACGATGGAAGTGTCATCCATACTAAAGATATGGCGGAAACTTTAGCGAAAGCCACGAAAGAAGTGTCATCAATGCTAAAGGAATGGTTGGAGGCTTTAGTGAAAGCCACAAAAGAAGTGTCATCAATACTAACGATATGAATGTAGGCTTTTACTGAAGCCACTAAAGAAGTGTAATCCATGCTAAAAAAAAAAAAAAATATGGGCGGAGGATTTAGTGAAAGCCACGAAAGAAGTGTCATCAATACTAAAGATATGGGTGGATGCTGAAGTGAATGAAAGCCAGTCTGGAAGTGACATCGGTCCAAAAAGAAATGGGTTGCGGCTTTAGCGTAGCTACAGCAGAAGTCTTATCAATACAAAAGAATGGGGAAAGGACTCAAAGGCAAGCCATAATGGAAATCTCATCAATTCTGAATGTATGGGAAGCAACTTTAGTGTAAACTACAATGGTATTCTCATCAGCACACAGTGTGCAGTTTGCCTGTCATAACGTTATATAGTTGTGTGTGTGTGTGTGTGTGTGTGTGTGTGTGTGTGTGTGTGTGTGTGTGTGTGTTGTGTGTGTGTGTGTGTTGGACATAATGAAAACAGCCGGCACAGAAAACACAGTAGAAACAGGAACAGTAGTTCTCTTGTGTCATTATTATTGCTGTCCTTGCAGTCGTCGCTCTTACTATTGTTGTGTTATGGGCAAGCTGTCACAAGAATCATTTCAGAGTGATAAACTTCTTCATACAAACCTTCACACATTCTACGTAAGTAAGAAAATGATCTAAACATAACGCCCTCTCAAATATGACAAAGCCACCTCCTGAAAATAGAGTTATGACCATGCTCCTGGAGTTAATAACGTGTGACCTAACTGTTTACCATTGAACGAGGAGAACGCGGAACCAGGAAGAGAGAGAGGGGAGACAGAGCACAGGTCTTCCCACGGGACAAAGCGAAGTGATGACATGAGCCAAAGCTGCTGTCCTTCGCAGTGTGACCCTGTAGTGACCACCATTAAGGGCTAGGCGTAACAGGT
>JADBJO010016547.1:15000-22500 GCA_016801955.1 Conus betulinus | reverse complement strand
AGTGAACATGGGAACCCAGTGAAGATTACTGTTCGTGTCTCGGTTTTAGAATTTAAGGATTCCTTTTCCCTTCCAGTTCACATCACCACCACACCACCCACCCCGCCACCCACCCTTAGAGAATCAGACTGTGCTGTTTCAGGGTGCTCCCATTAATTTAAAAGCCTGTGAGCCTGTATGGTCAAGATTGACAGAAACGGAGCTAATGAGATCAGTGTCTTATATGACCTAGTCCCATGGACCCAGTCCTATGTAACCCAGTCCTATGTGACCCAAAGGACCCAGTGCTTTGTGACCCAGTCCTACATGACCCATAGGACCCAGTGCTTTGTCACCCAATTCTATATGACCCCAGTCCTATGGGACCCAGTCCTTTGTGCCCCAGTCCTTTGTGACCTAGTCCTATGGGACCCACTCCTTTGGGACCCAGTCCAATGGGATCCAGTCCTATGGGACCCAGTTGTGTGGACCCCAGTCCTATGGGACTCAGTCCTTTTGTGACCTAGTCCTATGGGACCCAGTCCTATGGGACCCAGTCCTATGGGACCCAGTCCTATGTAATCCCGGTTCTGTGTGACCCAGTCCTATTAGACCCAGGTCTTTTGTGACCCAGTCTTATGTGACCCAGTCCTATTTGACCCAGTCCCATGTTACCTAGTCCTGTGTGACCCAGTCCTATGATACCCACGCCTAAGTGACCCCAGTCCTTTATGACCCAGTCCTTTGTGACTCAGTCCTATGTGACCCAGTCCTATGTGACTTTGTCCTATGTGACTCGTTCCTATGTGAATCAATCCTTTGTGACCCCAAGGTCAATGTGACCCAGTCCTATGTGACCCATTCCTTTGAGGCCCAATTCAATGTGACCCAGTCCTATGGAACCCAGTCCTTTGTGACCCAGTCCTATGGGGCCCAGTCCTTTGTGACCTAGTCCTATGGGACCCAGTATGGGACCCAGTCCTATGGGACCCAGTCCTTTGTGACCCAATCCTATGGGACCCAGTCCTATGAGACCCAGTCCTTTGTGACCCAGTCCTATATGACCAGTCCTGTGGGACCTGGTCCTATATGACCCAGTCCTTTGTGACCCCATGGTCCAATGTGACCCAATCCTATGTGACCCCAGTCCTATGGGACCCAGTCCTATGTGACCCACTCCTATATGACCCAGTTCTATGCGACCCCAGTTCTATGTGACCCAGTCCTGTGTATCTGACAGATTCTATGTGACAAGATATACTGACAAATAATGACAAAGTGACAATACATATTAAAAGTATTTTTGTATGGATTCATGTTTGTGTAAATAATGCGCAATTTGAAAAAAAGTAATAACACACACAGTGCCCTGTGCCAGTGTGCCCTATGGGTCCCGGTACTTCATGCTTTTACGTGACCAAGATAGCCTGTGCCCGGGTCTTATGCACCCTAGGCTTGTGAACACTTTTGTGTTATGTTCGACGTTCTGTTTAAAACTGGTCTAAGCACCATATCCCCAAAGTCTTTTCTGTCCAAGTCTGTCTGTGTCCCACATTGTGAAAGCTTACGCGATGTCCCGTGTCAGTGAGGTTCCGAGGGAGCCAGCTCCTATGTCTTCCAGTCTGCTGTGTTCTAAGGTCTGGGGGTTCTGAGGGAGGAGCAGAGCTGAGGCAAGCGTTGCGTTGGCCAGCTGTGTACTTGGTGGACTTCTTCGTTGATTCTGACTCGCTCATCCTACTTCTGTCTTCACCTCATCGACAGTTCACAGAGACCTTGAGGTCGTCATTAGGTACTCCACCAAAGGAGAAAACTGCACAGGTATTAAATCATGGCGATGTAGTTCAGATATTCAGCATACGCAGGACATCATCTATGAAAGACAACATTGGTCTAACTGTCAAGCAGTCTGAATGAGCGAGTCCTACAGAGGGCGCCACAACATCCGAGGATTTCTCGTTGAAGGCTGACGTCAAGTTGCCATGTGATTGCTTTGTCATTTGTACACTCTTCCTTGATGCCTTGCTGTAAGTAAACCGATCATGTTGTGCAAGGAATCTGTCTAGGTGGGGAGTGGATCATTCCGATTTACAGCAACGAAGACATGATATTAGAACCGCTTAGAGCTAGACATAGAGGAATCGCCACGGAAAGGAACTACCAGATTGGCCCACGGCCGCACATCCTCCTTTTCAAACCCAATCACTTCAGTTCCTCTACCACTGTGTAATTCTGTCGCTATCCTCTGTCTCTGTGTCTGTCTCTGTCTCTGTGTATATATATATATATATATATATAATATATATATATATATATATATATATATATCAAAAATACTGCTAAAACGCCTAATAAAAACGCCTAATAAAAAAACGCCTAATAAAAATCTTAAAGTGCTCAACCCCTTGGGGAGCAACATCTGTTAAAATAGGATGATAAAAGGAAGTTTTAAAAACCAACAGATCTGTTTCGAGCCAGCGCTCTCGTCAGGATCCTGACGAGAGCGCTGGCTCGAAACAGATCTGTTGGTTTTTAAAACTTCCTTTTATCATCCTATTTTAATATATATATATATATATATATATATATATATATATATCTATTCTCTATCTCTCTCTCTCTCTCTGTCTCTCTCTCTTTCTCTCTCTCTCTCTTCTGTGTCCTTCACCTCTTCTCCTCCACTCCTCTCTCTCTGTCTCTGTCTGTCTCTCTCTCTCTCTCTGTCTCTGTCTCTCTGTCTGTCTGTCTCTCTCTCTCTCTCTCTCTCTGCTCTCTCTCCTCTCTGTCGCTGTCTCTCTCTCCCTCTCACACTCTTCACACACACACACACACACACACACACACACACACACACACACACACACACACACACACACACACACACACACACATTTACTCAAAATCCAGTGTTTTTCAGCCCCCTCCCCACCCGCCCTGAAGAGAATACATGTTTTTTTCAGTGGATTTCACTTCCTTTCCCTGTCCCTCTCCTCTCTTCTCATTCTACGATTGGGCACTCTCCAGTCCCGCGCAAAATCCCGTTTGTCTGATTTCTCATGTCTTGATCACTCTTACTGGATACATGATGTATCTGATTCCCACGCCTCAATTTCTTGTTGGGTATATTAGGCATCCGATTTCTCATGATTTAATTAGTCTTGTAGGGTACAAGATGTGTCTAATTTCCTATCTCTCAGTAATTCTTCTTGGGTACAATGACGTATTTGATTTCCCACACACCTCAATATTTCTTGTTGGGTATATTAGGCATCCGATTTCTCATGATTTAATTAGTCTTGTAGGGTACAAGATGTGTCTAATTTCCCCATCTCTCAGTAGTTCTTCTTGGGTACATTGACGTATTTGATTTCCCACATCTCAATAACTCTTGTCGGTATACGTTAGATGTCCCATCTAAGGTAAGACAATGCTGCCCAGCCGACCGCAAAGGGCTATATCAGGGCTGTCACCGCGTTGAAGACAACTCACAAATCATTCATTCACACAACACTTTAAAATACATCTTCTAAAAAACACCCCCGAAATTTTGTTTTAAAAAAAAATCTCTCCACTGTAAAATCTAAAATCAGATGAAAAATGTGTGTACCGAATAATCCTCTCAGAATGGTGCCACAGCCAGGAAAGGAAACTTTGATAGTGATGGCTCCTGTTCGGGTTGCAACACACGACCTCCTTTTAATCAGTTCGCGATACTGAATTATAATCGTTGCAAGCACAAAAAGTGCTCTCTCTCTCTCTCTCTCTCTCTCTCTCTCTCTCTCTCTCTCTCTCTCTCTCTCTCTCTCTCTCTCTCTCTCTCTCTCTCTCTCTCTAGCTAGCAAGTTTTATTCTTGAATTTCGTCAGAGATTAATAGAGATTGTAGATGGCAAAGCTGGTATTCTCATGTTCTGGAAAGTGACAGGTTTAATATCTATCGTATGTTAAACGCAGAGCATAATGTGCCCGTTTATTTTTTTCTATTAACCTAATATTTAAGATACATCCTAACAAAATTTAGATTCGGTATCATAGAAAGTAAATAGATATTTTAATCGCTATAGAGAACTCAGTGATAATAATCTCCTTTGCCCATTATGCCACGAGGCACTTGATAATGAAGTTCATTTTATTTTCTTTTGCCAGGAACTAAGTAATGTTCGCCAAGAGTTCATTCCGCAAAAATACTATTGACAACCATGCTTTTTTAAGCTAATTATGCTAATGACATCAAGGAATGAAACACTCGCAAAGCAGTTCGCATTACATTTGAGCAAGCATTTAAGATTCGGAGGTTTGTCGCAGCATAGGTCAATGTTTCATCAGTGTATCTCTTGATTGTTATTTCTGTGTAGTAGCATTTGCAAACAGCAAACTAGGTGCAGTTAATTAATCAATGCTTCGAAGGCTTGAACCGTAAAAAAAAAAAAACATTATTTTTGCGGCTATGCTTCATTTTTTTGCTTCTTTGCTTTGGTTACAGAATATTGTTCTATCTTTTGTAACCACTCTCCCCCCCCCCCCCCCCCCCCCCCCCCCCCCCCCCCCCTTTCTGAGGGGCTATGGCCTAACAGGATAAAGATCTGAATCTCTCTCTCTCTCTCTCTCTCTCTGTCTCTGTCTCTCTCTCTCTCTCTCGTCTTCTCTCCATCTCTCTCTCTCTCTCTCCTCCTCTCTCTCTCTCTGTGTGTGTGTGTGTGTGTGTGTGTGTGGTGTGTGTGTGTGTGTGTGTGTGTGTGTGTGAGGGCTAGCGGGCCACAGAGGAACAGTTTTGAGGTCACTTAACTATGAACGAGTTTGTGAGTGAGCATGCGCGCGCACGCACGCCCGCGAACATATGTGCCTGCACTTGCCCACGCACATGCGCGCGTGTGTATACGTGTATATGTGTATATGTGTGCACATGTGTGTGTGTATGTGTGTGTGTGTGTGTGTGTGTGGTGTGTGTGTGTGTGTGTGTGTGTGTGTGTGTGTGTGTGTGTGTATGCGTGTGAGTGATCATACTCTTCTTTCGAATATTATATATATATATATATGTGTGTGTGTGTGTGTGTGTGTGTGTGTGTGTGTGTGTGCGCGCGCGCGCGCGCGCTGTGCGCGCGCAACACATACTTTGTCTTGACTAGTTCAGTGCTTGTTGGACACATGGTTCACGGGAATTTATAACGTGTACTTGCATTTCTAGAGGCATATTCTGACAAAAGCGTTTCATATTTTAGCAAAGGACACACGCCTGTTGACACTGGTACAGAGCAATCAATCTAATCCTTTACCATTAGCTGTTTTCATGTCTATGACGTAGGTGTAGAACAATTTTCAATGTTCATCACTAAACCGTCTTCATGTCTGGTGACGTAAGGGTAGAACAATTTTTCATTGCTTATTATTAAACCGTCTTCGTGTCTGGTGACGTAAGGATAGAACAATTTTCATTGCTTATTATTAAACCGTCTTCATGTCGGGTGACGTAGGGGAGAGAACAATTTTCATTGCTTATTATTAAACCGTCTTCATGTCTGGTGACGTAGGGGGTAGAAACCATTTTCATTTGCTTATCATTAAACCGTCTTCATGTCTGGTGACGTAGGGGTAGAAACCATTTTCATTGCTTATCATTATCATTAAAACCGTCTTCATGTCTGGTGACGTAGGGGGTAGAACCATTTTCATTGCTTATTATTAAACCGTCTTCATGTCTGGTGACGTAGGGGGTAGAACAATTTTCATTGCTTGTTATTAAACCGTCTTCATGTCTGGTGACGTAGAGGGAGAACAATTTTCATTGCTTGTTATTAAACCGTCTTCATGTCTGGTGACGTAGGGGGAGAACAATTTTCATTGCTTATTAAACTGGCTTCATGTCTGATGACATAGGTGTAGGAAATCTCCATCCTCTCTGCTAGACTGTCTGATGACGTTGGTATGGAACCGTTTCCACCCTGCATCACAAAGCAATGTACACTGCTTGTCACTTGGCTGTATTCCTGTCTGATGACGTAAGTGGTAGAAATATCCACCCTTTACCACTAGGCTGTTTTCATGTTTGATGACGTACGTGTAGACTAATCTCCACTGTTTTATCATTAGACCTCTCCATGTCTGTTGACGTAGGTACAGAACAATCTCAAGCCTTTTTTTTTCTACGCTGTCTTCATGTCTGTTTCTCTAGGTACAGAACAATGCCCATCCTTTCCACTAGGCTGTCTTCATATCTGTTAAAAGTGTTATAAAAACAATCTCTACTCTTTACCCCGTTAGACTGCATTTATGTTTGTTGGCAGTGGCAAAGAACAATCTCCACTGTTTATCACTAGGTTGTCTTCATGTCTGTTGAGATTGGAAAAGAACGGTCTACACCGTTTACCATTAGAATGTCTTCATGCTGTTAAGGTAGGTACAGAACAATGTCAAGATTTTACCATCAGGTTGTCTTCATGTTGGCATTTTGTACAGAACCTATTGTAGGTATAGAACAATGTCAGGATTTTACCATCAGGCTGTCTTCATGTCGGCATTTTGTACAGAACAATCTCCATCCTTTTTCATGTAGGCATTTTGTACAGAACAATATCCATCCTTTTTTCACAACGAAGATGTCTTCGTATCTGTTAAATCGACACAGAATTCTTTCTACCTTTCACAACAAGGCTGTCTTCATCTTTGCTGATATAGGTACACAACAGTCTTCGCCATTTACCACTAGGCTGTCTTTATGTCTGTTTACATTGATACAGGGCGAGCTCCATCTTTCTCCGTGTCTCTTGACATTGGTACAGAATCAGTTCCACCCTTTACCATTAGACTGTCTCCGTGTCTGTTGACATAGGTACAGAACAGTGTACATCCCTTACCATTAGACTGTCCCCGTGTCTGTTGACATAGGTACAGAACAGTCTCCATCCCTTACCATCAGACTGTCCCCGTGTCTGTTGACATAGGTACAGAACAGTCTCCATCCCTTACCATTAGACTGTCCCCGTGTCTGTTGACATAGGTACAGAACAGTCTCCATCCCTTACCATTAGACTGTCCCCGTGTCTGTTGACATAGGTACAGAACAGTCTCCATCCCTTACCATTAGACTGTCCCCGTGTCTGTTGACATAGGTACAGAACAGTCTCCATCCCTTACCATTAGACTGTCCCCGTGTCTGTTGACATAGGTACAGAACAGTCTCCATCCCTTACCATTAGACTGTCCCCGTGTCTGTTGACATAGGTACAGAATCATCTCCACCCTTTACCCCTAGACTGTCTCCATGCCCGTTGGCGCTGGTAGGAAACCATCTCTACTCTGTATCACCCGGGCTGTATTCGCATCTGTTGACCTTGGTGCAAAACAGTTTTCGCGCCCCACACCATTGTTGTCATCATGTCTGTTGAAATCGTTACAGAACAATCTCCACCCTTTAAGACTAGGCTGTGTTCATGCCTGTTGATACAGGTGCAGAATAATAAGCATCATTAACCACTGGGCTGTTTGTCTTCTCTGCTATTATTGATACAGAACGGTTTCCATCTTTGTCA
>JADBJO010016547.1:0-10000 GCA_016801955.1 Conus betulinus | reverse complement strand
ATAATCAAGGGAGAGAGAAGGAAAAAGAAAAAGTCACTAATGCACAACCTTTTCTCTTCCACTTGGCACTCAAGGAATTCATACATCCAATATGTCTGACCCAACAGGGTACAGTGGTTAGGTAGAATATTTTGTTTATATGCATGGACATATTTTCTTAAATTTCATTAGTCTACTTATTACCGTCGATCACCTAATCGTTCTTCTTTTCCCTCCTCCTCATTCCATTAGACACATCAGCAAGTTCTTCTTAGGGGTACCATTTTGTTAAAATTCCATGTACTACATTTCTGAATAATGCATATATTATATATATTTTCAACCCTGTATAGAGCATTAAGTTGTCTCTCAAAAAGTGTTTGGCAGTAGGTTTTATTTTTGTTATTCTACATCTCTGTGTGTGTGTGTGTGTGGTGTGTGTGTGTGTGTGTGTGTGTGTGTGTGTGTGTGGTGTGTGTGTGTGTGTGTGTGTGTGTGTGTGTGTGTTTTACATTGTTTAGCCCATAACATAGTGTGTTCAAAAACGTCATCAGTTCTTGTGTGTTCATCATTCCCCAATACAACCAGCTCCATGTTGAATTCCATTCTGCTGCTATGTTCACATCTTTCTTTTAATGTTGTTGTTTTGTTTTGTTGTTTTCTTTCTAGTTCCCCCATCGTCAGTCCATGCTTGTTTGTTTGTTTGTTTGTGTTTGTTTGTTTGTTTTTTCCTGTCTTCCTCTCCGTGTCCCCCTCCAAGAACAGTCCCTCGAGACACAGCTGTATCAAGATCGTTGCGTCTTGCTACGTGGCTGTTCCAAACGTAATTTTCTTTTCTGAAATGATGTCAGCCGATCTTCAAAATGGTCTGATGTGCTGTTTGATGGTTCAGAGCACCTGTTCATTGGCGATTTGATGTTCAGTGTCTGTCGGTAACACCAAGGCTGGCGTTCTTCTTCCCAGACGCTCTAATAGTCCATTTCTCGCATGGTATACAGGAAGATAGGACCTACCGATGTACGCAGGAGCCCGGGTTTTTGTTTCATGTTGATGCTGTTTTCCTGCCATACCTGTAGGGCTTGTGAAAATGTGACTGTGGCGACAAAAACGCGAACACGAACAGGTCATAAGGCAATAAAAACACGGATCGACAAAGGAGGGTGGGGAGGGGGGTACGGAGCGGGGGGTGGGGGTGGGGGGGGGGGCGATAAACAAGTGGCGGGAAGGTAACATACGCATATGTGCGTATTTTGACTAAATGCGTGTGCTTACACAAACACGCGCGCGCGCGCTCGCACCCGCGCCTGCACGCACGCATGCGCACGCATGCAAGCACGCAACACGCATGCACGCACGCATGCACGCACGCACGCACGCACACACACACTCTCTCTCTCTCTCTCTCTCTCTCTCTCTCTCTCTCTCTCTCTCTCTCTCTCTCACACACACACACACACACACACACACACACACACACACACACACACACACACACATACACAAACACACGCATGCACGCACATATGCACACACGCATACACGCACACATACGCACACATGCACATTTACACACGCGCGCGCATGCACGCGCACACGCATGAACACACCACACACACACACACACACACACACACACACACACACACACACACACACACACACGCACACACACACACACACACGCACCACCACCACCACCACCACCACCACCACCACCATATGGACCATCAAGCCCGTGACCCCAACAGGGATAACATCTCTCCTTCCCTCCCCACCCCACCCCCACCCCCACCCCTCCCCTGCTCTCCGTCCCCCATACTACTTCTTCCTTCCCAGCCTTTTCGTGAAACGGACAGCGAAGGATGTTGTGAGAGCGGATTTCTGGTGACCTGGGCAACCTCTGAAGCTGCTTGGGATTCTCTAACGGTCGTTCTTCACTGAACGAACTGCTTGATGGCGAAACCTCGTTCGTCTGGTTTCACAGTGAGGTCACTACAGGCAGGAAATTGAAACAAAACTTAAAAGAAGCTTTTAAAAGAATTATAACTAGATCCGTCGGTTAACATGGACAAACATGTTACAAGACTAAAACACCCATTCACGCCCTTCTTGCGCCGACTTTCAGAAGATAAGCGATTGTTCGTTCCTCGTTTTCATTGTCCTCAATGTTGTTCGCCTTGCCTGAAGAAGACCTAGGAGGTCGAAACGCGTTGTGTTTTGTCTTGTAATTGCTTGTCGATGTTAACTGGCGGATTTACTTTTTAAAAATTCCTTTTCAAATTGCCTCAGTTTCCACCAGCAGTCAGCTCCCTTTGAAACAGACTTTAAAAAGGAGACGTACTGTTCCGCCGAACGAAAGAGACAAATGAATTACAACAAGACAATGAAGACGGAAGAATGTTGTGAGATGCGGATTTCTGGTTACCTGGACAACATCTAACACGGCTGTGTCTTATGATTTGTTGGTCTCTTTCGTTCAGCGGAGCAGTAAATCTCTTTTAATGTTCTCAATCTCGGCGATCTTGTCCTCGTCCTTAATTGCACGATCCTTTGGTCCGCCATTCAAGACTGCTGAGGTTTGGCAGCCTTGCCGAACTTTGGTTCTCTGAGATAGATAGATAGATAGATAGATAGATAGATATAATAAGAAAGAAAAAAAGTAGTTGTTGAACACATTCTGGGCACTGTCTGGGTTTGCACTAAGGGAAGTAACCTTATGAAAGCCCCCCCCCCCCCCCCCCCCCCATACTTGAATTCAATGCGAGACAACTCTCCTTTGATGGAAAACAGATAACGATGGGGCTGACCTACCTTTCCATTCTCGAGGCGTAAGTAAACACTATCATTCGGTTCGTCCGGCCGACACATTCAAGTCCACAATACCGTGTAACCGCCTAAATGAAATTTGGGACAAAGAATTTACTGAAATCGATTTCAAAGCCTATTCAGAACTGTTCCGATTTCAGTAGCCCTAGAAAATTACTTCAGTCTTGATCCAGCTGCCGGGATGGTGTGTGTGTGTGTGTGTGTGTGTGTGTGTGTGTGTGTGCGTGCGTGCGTGCGTGCGTGCGTGCGTGCGTGCGCGCGTGTGTGTGTGTGTGTGTGTGTTTGTCTGTCTGTCTGTCTGTCTGTCTGTCTGTCTGTATGCATGTCTATGTCTGTGTGTGTATGTATCTGTCTGTCTGTCTGTGTGTTGTGTGTGTGTGTGGGGGGGGGGGGGGGGGGCGCGCGCGCGCGCGCGCGACTGTGTTCCCTCTTTTGAAAAAAAAAAAACCTGAAACTTCAATGAAGGTTCATAACGGTGTAAATGAATCGTGGGTTGCAGACTTCAGTTTAAAGATAGAAATTACAGTTCGTCATTCGTTCGTGATGTAGATCCGCGACCCAAATTTTGCCTCAATGACTACAGCCTTAACCGTTTTCAGCCCCGCAGGCAGCCATGGGTTAAGTCTCAATGGAGAAAGGGACAGCCAATGGTTGTCTCCATGAAGAACAACTTTCACTGTTTCAGCCATGTAGACAAACTAGCCAAGCGTTCGGTCTCAATGGAGGAAAGGACAGCCCAAGGTCGCGTCTGTGAAGAACAAACTTAACTCTTTTTCTGCCATTTACACCACCAGGCCTTCCGCGTCGGTGAAAGAGAGGACAGGAAGCACAGGGGCGGATCATTTCGGCCTGGATGAGGGGGAGTAGGTTTCACAAATGAGAACGAACTGTGCAAAAAGGTTGATGGAAGGGGGGGGGGGGGGGGGGGGGGGTAGAGGGCGAAGTTGGTAAATCAAGTCGTTCTGATCAACTCGAACGAAAACGTTGTTGATCATGGGGAGGGAGGGGGGAGAGGGGGTGTGGGAGATGCAGGATTTATTCAAGTCGTTTTAACCAAGTTTGAATAGAGGGGGGGAGGGGGGGGGAAAATGATGTTTGTTGGTCATATTTTATGCAAACAACATGACTTTTCTTTTCTTAATGACGTCTTTTTTTCTCGGAAAACGATTTGAATGCGCTCTTTTTGTTGCTTTGTTGTTGTTGTTGTTTGTGCGTGCGTGCGTGCGTGCGTGCGTGCGCGCGCGCGCGCGCGTGTGTGTGTGTGTGTGTGTGTGTGTGTGTGTGTGTGTGTTCGGAAATGAGAAAGGCGGGGCAAGGAGGTAGGGTCCGGAATTCTGTTTCATCTCTTCCTCTCATAAAGAAAGAAAAAAAAGAATGGTGTCGGAGCACTTTGTCTCAGCTGTCGGTCTACCTAAAGCAGTCAGATGGACCTGAAAGGGTGTGCAGCAGCTATTAAAGCCGTGTCAGGGGTAAGGGTCTGTTGCCTAACCGATTTTTTTTTTAACGCCTAAGGGTCTGTCGTGACCACTGAGCAATAAAACGAGACAGAGTGGCAACGCACTGCCCATAGCGCCGTTCCCACTGGCCGCCATCTTGTGGTCATCACCAGTCTGGCTGCAGCATGGTGCACGCGGCACTGGACGCCGCGAACAGTGTACTTTTGTAACACTCACTCCGGGGAGTTTTTCAACTGATACGGTTCCCATTCGCCTTTTGATTTCATTGACAGCCTGTTGAAATTTCAAAGACAAAAAAAAAAGGTTTGTTGTTTGATCTCTACGCAAGTGTCGATCTATGGAACTAATGGCGGAGGAGACACACTACTACCATCACGATCCTACTGTCATTTTGTCACTTTTTTGTTAAATTTTATTTGACATCACAACTAAAGTAGAAATGTTTAATTGGCTTAAAATTTCTAACTTACAACATAAACTGTGAAAGCATAGGCAAATGAGAACGTGGATGAAATTTCGTACATTGCCAATTCTTTATTTGGAATGATTTTTTTTTTAAGAAAAGGAAAGGGAAAAGATCAGCACATGTAAACTAACAGGCAAGTAGGAAGACAGGCGCAATGGACGGAGCAAAAAATAAAGACTTAAAGACAGTTTTCAACTTCCTTTTTGAATGTATTCCAAATACTTCAACAGAACGTTTCACACATATTTAACTCAATTCAACTTAAAATTGTCAGTTTACTTATGATTTTGCCTCAAATAGCAAAACAAATGTTTACGCAAGCATGGACGGATTCCGATATATTCAAAATAAACTATGAAAAAACCGTCCGTTTCATATTCAACAGCACACGTATACGTACACTTACATATATTCTACTCTCTCTCTCTCTCTCTCTCTCTCTCTCTCTCTCTCTCTCTCTCTCTCTCTCTCTCCTCTATTCACACACACACACACACACACACACACACATATATATATATATATATATATATATATATACATGTGTGTGTGTGTGTGTGTGTGTTGTGTGTGTGTGTGTGTGTGTACGTATGTATATATGATAGAGGGAGAGACGACAGACAGGCAGACAGACAGACAGAGACATCTCTCTCTCTCTCTCTCTCTCTCTCGCTCTCTCTCTCTCTCTCTCTCTCTCTCTCTCTCTTTCACATACACCTCTCCATCTCTCTCTTTCTCTTTCTCGTATTCGACAGTACACGCATACATACACTTACACATTTCTACTCTCTCTCTCTCTCTCTCTCTCTCTCTCTCTCTCTCTCTCTCTCTCTCTCTCTCTCTCTCTCTCTCTCTTACACACACACACACACACACACACACACACACACACACACACAGAGTTACTACTGAAACCACGGCGTATAATCACCCGTGGAATGTCAAGCCACTTTCACGATTTGCCTTGATACCTCGATTGCTGTTCTTAATGGCTGGACAACAAGACATAGCTGAAGTGCCAAACACGCGTCTGCCACGCTGTTACAGGGCACAGTGTCACGAGGCTGCCACACTTGCTGTCTACTGGACACAAAATGGCGCCCAGCCGCTCCAGGCGGCACACCACAAAATCATACGCCAAGCCCTTGCTTAAGGAGTCGAGTATTTATAGACGGGTACAATTAGATTGTTTTGAGAATAAGTTTCAGAACGGAATGACTGAGGGCGGAAAATGAAGCAAAATTTGAAAAGAGACGGGGTTCGTTAGCGCCAAGGACACAGACAAACAGATTACAGGACTAGACACAATGGATTTCGACCTCTTGGGTCTTCTTACTGAGAATGAGAAGTGGCTTGCAGCGTTCACAAGTACACATACAGAAAAGACGTGACGTGAAATACAACACAACAAAGGGTATCAGTCAGTATCAGTAAAAAGCTGAGTTTCAAAACGGAGTGACTGAGGGCGGAAAATGAAGCAAAATTTGAAAAGAGAGGGGGTCAGTCTTTTCTGTATGTGTACTTGTGAACGCTGCAAGCCACTTCTCATTCTCAGTAAGAAGACCCAAGGGGTGATAAATGCATTGTGTCTAGTCCTGTACTCTGTTTGTCTGTGTCCTTGGCGGTAAGTAACCCCCTCCCTTTTCAAATTTTGCTTTGAGAATGTTGATTGTGTCTCTGAAAGCTTTTTCACCTTCTTTTCTTTCATATGCCCATCAAGGTACATGCCAGGTGGTTCCGAGCAGACAGGTTAAAGTGAAAGGAATGGGACTATTCAAGGAGCAACCAGTTGGCGCAAGGATAAGGTCACGGGTGAGTGAGAGGGCCTGAAATGTGACGTCAGCCAAGAAGAAAGTCATGTGTTTTGAAGATTGTGAATGATATCGGTGAAATACCCCCCCCCCCCCCCCCCCCCCCCAAAAAAAAAAGGATCGGTTGGGAGTAGTTCTTTTGATCCATTATCAGTTTAATATCAAATGCTGGCTCAAGCTTATGTTAGGCCTCAATACGCTTAAATAGACACTATAGTGATATAGATCAAAAGTCCTCATGTAGCATGCAGCCTGCACTGGCCAGCCTTCAACGCTAGGTGTATGCCGCTCCTCTCCTTCAGCTCATAGGTCGTGACCTCATGTTTTACTGCCAGTAACTTCAGAGATCGGCACAGATGGTGTTCTAGCTGTAGGCCGCTGCAGTTCCACTGCACCATGGGACACATAGTAGACGGGATAGATCTGTGACCATGTCACCATACAAAGGAACAGACCTGACACAATGTCGCCATATAAGGATCAGACCTGTCACCATGTCACCATATAATGGACAGATCTGTCACCATGTCACCATATAAGACACAGACCTGTCACCATGTCACCATATAAGACACAGGCCTGTCACCATGGTACCATAGAAGAAACAGACATGTCAACATGTCACCGTACAAGGAATAGACCTGTCACCATGTCACCATATAACGGACAGACCTGTCACCATGTCACCATATAACGGACAGACCCGTCACCATGTGACCATATAACGGACAGACCTGTCACCATGTCACCATAGAAGAGACAGACCTGTGGGCATAGTTTGCCTTCCTGCACTGTTAGGGCTCTGTCTAGCACACCTGACTGACGATCTTCAATCATGACCCATTCAGTTGTTTCCCCTTTTTCTTTACATGACGCCGTTTTGACACACACGTTTACATTCATGTTGACACGTGTAAAGTGTTTCATATCTAAGAAAAGAAAAAACTAATATGATCTGCATTTGTCTTTCTCATCATATTGCATCGCTCATTACCACCAGAGAATACACCAGAGAGTAAACCGCGGACATGCCGTGGAATCATCTTTATGAAGCACACGTTAGAAACATTTTCACACAACAGATTCTCCATTCGTCGTGATTTTATCATTCTTCGAGTGAAACGACAACTATGTCTATATTCAAACCTGATTGGAGACTACACTATTTGATACTGTAAGAACTGGACCACTTGCATCAAGTGTCTTGGGTCCATTCTAAGCAAGGGCGACTACCCAGCGAAAGAGATCAGGATGACGATACCAAGACTCAATAGTCACGACGAAGACCTGGGCCAGAAGTCGTGACAAGGCGATGGCCAGTTCAGTGCCTGTAAGGCAGCAAACATGTTGTAGCACCCGGGGCGTTTTACCATCTGCTTCCTTGAAACTTCCAAGTCTGCTGTTACCGGCTGACCATGATCCTGACCCTTGCCAGCAGACTGTCCAGTGATGATCCCACACTCTGCTAGTCACAGCTGGGCCGGAGAGCTTGCCCGGTGCTGCTCTGTTGATAGGCATGACACCCAGTGCAGTGCTCACGGTAAAGTGGGTGGGTGGACCTGCCAGAGAAAGACGGATGAGGTCCTAGACAAGCGACTTGAAGGTGTAGACTGGTGACGTCACCTTTTGGTGCGGAAAGACTGGGGAGAGAGAGAGAGGTGTGGGGATCGCTGGTCAGGCCGTTGTCGTGGCACCCTGTGTTCTGCAGGCTGGGCCGTGCTGAAGATTGAATGAATGGCGTGCATGTCATCCACACGGCCCACATCATTCTTGTCTCATATACATAATTAGATGTTACAGGTTTCACCCATACAGCATCTTATCATTCCTCTCAAGTATAAATATCTACGTACCACATACGCCATCGATACAGCCGACATCATTTAGGTTCAGTGTTAATAACGATTCTATATACATGTCATCCATACAGCCTCCATCATTCCTGTTCCGTTTAAATGAACAGATGTAACACATGTCATCCATACAGCCTATATCCTTCCTGTTCAATATAGACAATAAGTTTATACACATGTCAGACCGCCCATGTCAGTCCTTTTCAATACATATGACTAGGTGTTCACATGTCATCCATACTTCATCATTCCTATCCAACAGAGATCATACACATGTCGTCCATACAACTAATATCAATCCTTTTCAGTTTAGATAAGTAGGTAATTCACATGCCATCCATACAGCTTACATCGCCATTCCCGTTCAATATCAGTAACTAAGTCGTTCAGGTTTCCATTGTACAACTTACATCGTTCCTGCCCACTGTAAATAACAAGATGATACCCATGTCATCCACACAGCCATCATCGTTTCCTGTTCGATATGAATAATCAGATGAAATATATGTTCATTCATACAGCCTACATCATTCCTGTCTAGTATAAAAAGATAAGATGATACACATGGTTTCCACACAGCCTTCATCATTCCTGATGAGGAAACAAGGAGTCGCTGAGCTGGCCGCATGCTGCTTCGGCGTTGAGATGTCTCCACATAGAGCATCCTGAACTGCACACGACGACAACAGCAACAACAACAACAACGATGACGACAAAGATGCCAGGCGTCAAATGCAAGGAAATCTCATAGGGAGAAAAGAAGAGGGGGGGTAAGGAGATGATGTTCTAACTAAAAAGGAAGGAAGGAAGGAAGGAAGGAATAAAGAAGAAGAAAGAAAAAGAAGAAGAAGAAGAAAGAAAGAAAGAACGGGGTAAGAAAGAAAGAAGAGGTCAAAAAGAAGGGGGGGGAAAAAGGACAAAAACAACCACACCATTAAAAAGGGAAGAAATATAGTGCCTGGGCGACGGACTTCAATATCAAGTGATAGACCATGAAAGCATTGGGGGTGAACGGGTCTCCAGGGAGTTTGTGTTGTTTGGGACGCCCACACGCTACGTCATCGCTCACATATGTTATAAAACAATTTGGAAAGTTACCCAGTCTGGTGTACTCATGTGAATTACCTAACGGGGAATATTGGATTCGTTGAAGACGGGCCTGTGTTCTTCGTCTTTTCTCCAAGTCCGGGCCTCAAGCATTAGAGCAACAATCTCATGTAATGTAGTCAGTACGTTTTGGTCATACAGGGGACTCGCCATCTTTGGCTCCAAGGGCAGTTATTCAGATCGCTTCGATTTTGATTTTTGATGTCGTTCTTGTTGTTATTGTTTGGGGAAGGTGAGAATGGGGGTGTAGGGGGGGGGGGGGAGCTGTTTAGCTGGCTGGTTGTCCAGTCGGTTTGGGTTTCGTTTTGCTTTAATTATCTTTATTCCAAACGTCACAAACGTTCTCTTCGGCTTGACAGCACTTGCTGCCTGGTATCTTTATGCCAAGTTCCATCACTGGCAGTTTCACACACACACACACACACACACACACACACACACACACACACACACACACACACACACACACACACCACATTCAAGTACGCACGCGCGCGCTCG
>JADBJO010016546.1:32500-40253 GCA_016801955.1 Conus betulinus | reverse complement strand
ACCATACGTACATCAGTCACAGGCACACATCAGTCACAACACACACACATCAGTCACAACACACACATCAGCCACAATACACACATCAGCCACAATACACAACGTCAGTCACAATACACACGTCAGTCACAAGACACACATCAGTCACACATCAGTCACAAGACACACGTCAGTCACAATACACACATCAGTCACACATCAGCCACAATACACACACACAGCACACAATCACACATACACAGGTCAGTCACAATACACACACCAGTCACACGTCAGTCACAAGACACATCAGTCGCAATACACACATCAGTCACAAGACACACATCAGCCACAATCACACATCAGCCACAATACACACACATCAGTCACAGGTCAGTCACAATACACACACCAGTCACACGTCAGTCACAAGACACACATCAGTCACAATACACACATCAATCACAAAACACACATCAGACACGCATCAGTCACAAGACACACATCAGCCACAATACACACACATCAGACACACATCAGCCACAATACACACATCAGTCACAAGACACACATCAGTCACACATCAGCCACAAGCCACACATCAGTCACACAAGACAAACATCAGTCACAAGACAAACATCAGTCCACCCAGTACATGCCAGAAACACTGTGCAGAGAGATGGATTCAATTCAAAGAGTCCAACACTGTCACAGTACACATAGTGACAAACGCACATCAGTGACAATGCACACGTCAGTCACAATGTACACATCCATCACGCACGCTACACACGTCGGTCACACTACACACATCAGTCACACTACACACGTCAGTCGCAATATACATGTCGCTCACAACACTTAAAACCGTCACACATCAGTCACAAGACACACATCAGTCACAAGACACATGTGAGTCACACTACACACGTCAGCCACACTACACACGTCAGTCACAATACACACATCACTGACATTACGCACATCACTGACAATACACACATCACAAGACACATCAGTCACAAGACACGCGTCAGTCACAATACACACATCACTGACAATACACACATCACTGACACTACACACATCAGTCACAAGACACACACCAGTCACACTACACACATCACTGACAATACACACATCAGTCACTATACACACATCACTGACAATACACACACATCAGTCGCAATACACACATCAGTCACAATACACACATCAGTCACAAGACACACATCAGTCACTCTACACACACATCAGTCACACTACACGTCAATCACACTACACACATCGGTCAACAAGCATATTCCAGAAAAAAAAAAAAAAAAACTGTACGGAGCTGAATTCAATTTTAAGAAAGCAGCATTTTCACAATCCGCACATTGACCCCCAAAGTCCTTCAAAAACACATGTATCTAGTTGATGTGATTGTGGCAGGCATTTTCATATAAAGCTTTCTGTTCTTGAAATTCATTTGTGCTCTGCTTCTTGCTTTTCTCACATTAAAATCAGTTGCATACACATGGCACATGCAAGCACAATCATCACTGGGTGATGGGGTGTGGTTGGGAGAGGGGCTGGGGGGATTTTGTTCAATATTTGGAAAATAAAAGCTAAATCATGAAGTCATCGTTCCCATTTTCTCTGTGTGTGTGTGTGTGTGTATGTGTGTGTGCATGCGTGCGTGCGTGCGTGTGCGCATACACACACATGCATGAATGTGTGTGTGCATGCAAGTGTTTGTGTGCGTGCAAGCGTGTGTGTGTGTGTGTGTGTGTGTGTGTGTGTGTGTGTGTGTGTGTGTGTGTGTGTGTGTGTGTGTGTGTGTGTGTGTGTGTGTGTGTGTGTGTGTGTGTCCATTTTCAGGTGATGGTGCAACAGTCTGATTTTTCAACATTTCCATGAGGATGTCTTCCATCACATAGACTAGTACTTTATTACAATATATATATATTCTGTCATTCTGTTATCATCAGCCATTTATCCATTGGTGTGTATGTTTCAGTCACATACTAATCAATTTACCTTTCTACTGATCATTTTTTTTTCTTTGTGCTTCTTTCTTCATACTTGATTTACTTACTTATTCTTTTAGTCTTTTTTGTATTTAGTTATGCAGTGTGTGTGTGTGTGTGTGTGTGTGTGGGGGGGGGGGGGGGGGGTACGTTGTGTTGGGGAAGGGGGGGGGGGGGGTGTTGAGGGGGCGGGGATGCATGTCACTGAAAGGGGTAGTCAGAAGACTATGTCACTGTGGATTAGAGATGGGAGGGATGTGGGACAAGGTGAGGTTTCTCTGACTATATCTTTTACACAGATTTCCTTATCTCATATAGCGCTGGCAGTTTATTTGTATTTTGATTATGCACAGAGCTTCAGATTTTTTGTCAATCATCATGGGACACATCAGATTGCAGCTTAAAATGAGGGGACGAAACGCAAGAGCATGAGATAAACTTTAAGTCAGAGCTTTCATGAAGTTTTAACCAGTTGTTAGTTGTAAGCATCATGAATTTGCTTTAACTATACTTTCACTTGGTGAAGGCTGTGTTTGCATATACAAACAAGTGCTCTGTGTGTGTGTGTGTGTGTGTGTGTGTGTGTGTGTGTGAGAGAGAGAGAGAGAGAGAGAGAAAAGTGAACATCACACGAGAGAACTGTCCATTCATAACTGTGATATTAGACAACAACAACAACAAAAAAAGGGGGGGGGGGGGGGGCAGAGTTTTAGAAAAAAAAAAAAAAAAAAAAAAAAAAAAAAAGTAGGGCAAAGGTAGGGCAAGGAAAGATGGAAGGTGGGGTGGAAAGCAGTGAGTAGTGGAGGTGGGGTGGGGTGAGGGGGGGGGGGAGACTGCGTATAATCTTCCTGAACTGCATCATGAATGAAGATCCGTTATCTGATCACATCTGCACAGTTTGATTTTCTGATATTTTTCTTTGTGTTCTGTTGGCCGGTTTGTGACACTGTCCACCTGTGGTTTGCCTTCTGTCATATATCTGTCGCTGCCAACTGCACAGCACAATGTGTTCAGCTTGTATCAGGCCTTGAATTACACAGGGACTGTACTCTATTCCTCCTTGAATCCTGGTCTTGTCACTTGCTTTGATTCAAAATCATTCAAAAGCTGATCATTCATATCTCAAAACGAACTGGAGTTGTGTAAAACTAAAAGGCATGATTTTTAGCTTATGATCCTCCTGAAGTTTAGAGTTACCTAAATATGGACTGGTTCCGCATTATGGTGGAAGGCATGCAATATCATGGCACACAAACTTGATATGTGAGGCCTCAAGTACAAATTTTACACAAAAATGTCACTGGTGCACAACACTCTGAAACTCTATGTACATATTCTGAAAAAAGAATTACGTACTAATTATAGACAAATTAGTCATGTGTCTTGATAAACAAATAATTCTCCAAACCTCATAGAAAACAACCAAGCACAGTTTACTTAGATACTATTGGTGGTTTATAAACACAAACAAATACGGTATTGTGTTGACCGATCATAGTTTACATTTTGAAGTTTAAGGCCATTCATTTTCACCATTTGCAACAACTGAAATAATCAATTCAGTTAGATTTGACCATCTGAACATATGACATTTAACGTGTGAATTTTTTTGACTCTCAAATGACTAATATCTGAAAGTTTTCTACACATATCTTACAAGGCATCCTGAAAAGAATGCTGCTGATTTTTCTTAAACGTCACAACTGACAACACATCACAAATGACAGTTCCAGAAAGAGTCTGCATCATATTTTATGAAATACTTATGCCAGTATGTTCCAGAACAAATGAAGATCTATAATAAGACCTGGTGTAATCATTCAGTCTTCTTGATAAAACATTTCATTTCGCTTCATAGTTTGAAAAAGGCTGACCAACTGCATCCACTTGTCTACTTTGTTTTATAAGACATTATAAGACCAGTCTATTTCCATGGGGCTGAAGTGTTTTGAATAACACTGTTACAATCCATACATGGTTCACATGACATCAGGGTCCATTTGGCATATCAACATGAAACAATCAGTTTAACGCCTGGATCTAACCATACATTTGTACGCAATGTCACTCACACACTGAAAAATAAATCATTAACAAGGGCAGCAATAATGACAACAACAAAGATTACTTTCCCACATGCAGTGTCATGTCTCTCCCTACAGCAAAAAAAAAAAAAAGACAAACGCATCACCTGGCACACACGATGTCCACATAGCATACCAGAAGCTGGGTGAGATAACTGACCAGCACTGCAGTGACATTTCAACACAGGAGTTACAAAGGAAGTGCAAGTTACCAGGAAAATGGTCAATCTGGCTATCAAAATGGCAATTTCCTTTTCCAGTCTTGTTGGGCTACATATGTCCATTAAACAAACACAATCAACTCACAGCTTCAGACTGTCTTCAGTCATTCAGGGAAACATGACCCCTGGCAGCTTAAGTAATGGGACAAACTGCAGAAGCATGAGAAAAAACCTAATATCCCAGATCCTTCATGCAGTGTTAACCAGTCTTCAGCAGTAAACATCAAGAATTTACTTTGCTTTTACTTTTGGGCTTAGTGGACACCGTGTATGTGTAGACTATATTTATCATCTATCACTGTGTATGTGTGTGTTGGGAAGGGGGGGTGGGTGGGGGGGAGGCAGTGTTGTGTCCATGTGTGTGTGTGTGTAAGTGTCTGTGCATGTGCGCGCACGTGTGTGTGTTGGGGGGGGGGGGGGGGGGAGTCACACGCATCTATGTATGTGTGTGTATAGGTGTGTGTGTGTGTGAAACACAAGAGAGAGAGTAAACATTACCCAAGAAGTGTCCATGAACAATCCTTATATTAGAGCAAATAAAAAATATAACAAAAATGTAAAAAAAAAAAAAAAAAAAAAAAAAAAAAAAAAAACAGGTGGGGGAAGGGAGGAAAGGTAGAGGGTAGGGAGGGAAGGAGTGAGCAGTGGAGGTGGGTGTGGGCAGGATGTACCTGTGTGTATTGTCTTCCTGTACTGCTTTTTTATGGAAGGTTTATAACTGTAATGTTTGATTTGCTGGGGGAAAAAAATCCTTGTCCATGCACAGATAACTGCTTTGTGACAATATCAGTCTCTGCTTTGCCTACCTCAGCACTGTTGTCCATGCACACAGGACTGCTTTGTGACAATATCAGTCTCTGCTTTGCCTACCTCAGCACTGTTGTCCATGCACACAGGACTGCTTTGTGACAATATCAGTCTCTGCTTTGCCTACCTCAGCACTGTTGTCCATGCACACAGGACTGCTTTGTGACAATATCAGTCTCTGCTTTGCCTACCTCAGCACTGTTGGCCATGCACACAGGACTGCTTTGTGACAGTCTCTGCTTTGCCTACCTCAGCACTGTTGTCCATGCACACAGGACTGCTTTGTGACAATATCAGTCTCTGCTTTGCCTACCTCAGCACTGTTGGCTGCACACAGGACTGCTTTGTGACAATATCAGTCTCTGCTTTGCCTACCTCAGCACTGTTGGCCATGCACACAGGACTGCTTTGTGACAATATCAGTCTCTGCTTTGCCTACCTCAGCACTGTTGGCCATGCACACAGGACTGCTTTGTGACAATATCAGTCTCTGCTTTGCCTACCTCAGCACTGTTGGCCATGCACACAGGACTGCTTTGTGACAATATCAGTCTCTGCTTTGCCTACCTCAGCACTGTTGGCCATGCACACAGGACTGCTTTGTGACAATATCAGTCTCTGCTTTGCCTACCTCAGCACTGTTGTCCATGCACACAGGACTGCTTTGTGACAATATCAGTCTCTGCTTTGCCTACCTCAGCACTGTTGTCCATGCACACAGGACTGCTTTGTGACAATATCAGTCTCTGCTTTGCCTACCTCAGCTCTGTTGGCCATGCACACAGGACTGCTTTGTGACAATATCAGTCTCTGCTTTGCCTACCTCAGCACTGTTGTCCATGCACACAGGCTGCTTTGTGACAATATCAGTCTCTGCTTTGCCTACCTCAGCACTGTTGGCCATGCACACAGGACTGCTTTGTGACAATATCAGTCTCTGCTTTGCCTACCTCAGCACTGTTGTCCATGCACACAGGACTGCTTTGTGACAATATCAGTCTCTGCTTTGCCTACCTCAGCACTGTTGTCCATGCACAGCACAATGAATGCTGGCTGCACACCAAACATGATGTGCCAAGGCCTTGCTTAAGGAGTCAGGTATTTATAGAAAGGCGCAATTAGATTGTTTTGAGAATTTTCATTGTGTCTGAAAGTTGCTTTTCCTCAATTTCTTTCATATAGCCAGCAAGCGACAAGCCAGGTGATTCGAAGCTGACAGAATGAAATCGAAGGAATGGGACTATTTGGGGGAATACCAGCTGGCACAAAGATAGGGTCACAGATGAGTGCAAAGGCCCAAAATGTGAGGTCAGATAAGGGGAAGGTCATGTACTTGAAGATTCTGAATGATTTTATGGGTGGAATCCTCCAAACCAGGTGAAAGGATTGGTAGGGGGTTGGTTTTCTGATCAATTATCAGTTTACTATGAATGCTGGCTCCAATTTATGCTAGGCCTCAAAATGCTTACATGGATGATGTATGGATAATGTATTTGGTACAAAATCTTAATTCTGCCCACACATAAGGCCTATACATGGACTTTGACATTTTTTTTAAATTTCATTTAAAATTAGCATGAGACCCTCCCTACCATCAGGTTTCAATAGAAGTAAGGAGGCTGGACAGAGTGATGGGACTTTGTTGGAGGAGGGGTTGGTTGTTGTTGTTGTTGTGTGTGTGTGTGTGTGTGTGCGCGCGCGCGCGCACCGCACGCGCATGTGTGTGCTTCTTTTTTTCTTTTAAATTCTTATGTTTTCCCTTTCATCATTACCCTTATTTACCTACTCAACTTGTTTAAAAAAGTTTTGTTTTATGAAAAAAGTGAAATGCGATCCTTTCTAGGCTTTTGTTCTCCTTTGAGAGTTGTACCTTAGGAGCTGATATTTATCCAGAATGAAGATTAAAGACAATGTGCCTTTGCATTGAGGAGAGAGTGTGTGCATGTGTATCCCCCCTTCCCCATCCCCTTCTTATTCCCTTGCCCCCCCCACCCCTCTTGCACACACGTGCGCGCACACACATGCACGCACACACAAACACTTTTCCCACACTGTTTTGTACATTCTTTTCTCTAGGGAAAGGGTTCTACATATTTATGGCAGAACTGTTTGTTATTCTTATGGCAGTGATTTTTATGTGTGACAATAACACTGCTGTCTATAACATACTTTTTTGCGTTGATTCCAAGTCAGTTCTGTATAGCTTGCAAAATTGGGAATCAAAAATAAGAAAAGATTTACTTTTTGAAATAAGACATTACAAACATGTTATTATGTGAAAGGAACTGGGGTATCTTTTTGCTGGATTCCTTCACACTGTGGCATATCTGGTAATGAAACAGCAGATAAATTAGCTAGAGATGGTGCGTTAAGAAAAAAACACCTGAGAGTAATTTAAAACTTGACGTTCAAGAAATTAATTCGCTATCAGAAAAATGCATGAACAGTGACACCTTCCAGAGAAGTATGAAATCTTATGTCCACGATATTTGTCATCTTTAATATACAAGCTTTGACTCAATTCGTGGAAAACCAAGTTTTCCCGAAGCGTAGCATGTGACTGTTCAACTCTTCTGTCAGTGGACCATATTCTTTTTCATTGTTCAATATTAACTTCATTGCATAAAGAATCGAACGTGGAAGTGACTAC
>JADBJO010016546.1:0-25000 GCA_016801955.1 Conus betulinus | reverse complement strand
TTTAAATTTATTATTACCCCGTTTGGAAATGACCAGGAGTGACCCCGATAAGACTAATGTCCTTGATTTCCACATAATGCCATGTTTCATGTGGTTTCAGTGTCCTGTCTCACAAAGAGGGAAGAAAGGGGGGCTCAAAGAGAGAGAAGAGTGAGGGCATGCTGCAGAAGGGGTGTGCAGACAGGAGTGGAGGTCAGGAGGGGGGGGGGGGGGGGGGTTCTGACTGAGGCCATCCTTTGTGATGGAAAATACAAGTTGAAACTCCACTGCTGTACCACTATGAATTAAGTCTTTGATTGTTGTTTTGTTGCAGTCTGTAAATATTACAATAAGAATGTATATAACAATGTATTAATATATATGTTTCTGGCTGAGTGGGATCCTACACACACACACACACACACACACACACACACACAGTGACACACACACACACACACACACAACACACACACACACACACACGCACACATACACATATACGATCCTTTTGACTGCAATCCAGCTCACTATTTACCACCATCCCCCCATTCCACACACACACCACACACCCCTGTCAGTCTTCACTTCCCCACTCCTCTTTCATAAATTGTCATCTTCATGCTAACTGCCTGTCACATGCAAGGTCATTTTGCCTTTTTAGCATCATAAAGAAGAGACAGACACATCCAATAAAACCTGTTTCATGTTTAACTGACACCATTTTAAATGTCAAGAGAAGTGACAGACATATCCAGTAAGAAATGTTTCATGTTAGACTGATATATTCTAAATGTACCTTTGTAGATGGAATATGTCAGTCTCATTTTGATAACTTCCAACTAAACTACCCAAGGTCAATTTGTGTGTGAAGCTAACACATCATTTTAAGTTCTAAAGTGTGCCTTCACCTGACCAGCCAAGGATATCCCTAAAAGGGATTGCCACAAATGCAGTCTCTTTTATAAGTTTTTTAAAATCAAACTGATAAGACAATCTTGAGATCTGCATATTGATTGACTTTTCTATTTTAACTTCCCCATATATTTTATGGTTACCTAGGCCTTAACCTGGCCATTGCTTTTAACCTTTTAAATATCATGCAACCCCTTGTTCCTAAATTTTGCTCCAGGGGCCTACAGGCTGAGTCGCATTCTCTTTTTTTTTTTAAGATGCATGCTGATGACCTACTCACTTTTGAGTGAACCAGCTTTTCTGGAAGAGAAGAAGAAAGGGTCACCTGTTCAGTCCATGTAACTTAAACTGGGCCTAGATTTAAATTTTCTTTTTTTAAGTGTTTGCTGAGTTCCACATGAACTGACCAGTTCAGACATACCTTTTCTTCGTCCCCAAAATTGTAAGAGCTGAAATGGGGTAAAAGTGGTTGCAACAGCCATTGTTGCTCAACCTGCTGTTACCTGTCATCACCTGCTGTGACCCTTATGTTGGTGGACACCTGACCCTGTATTGTACTCCCATACCTTAAGTGCACTGAACTTTTCTCTCTTTTTTTTCTTTTGGAGTGGCAGGAAGGGTGAATAAATCTGATTAACAAAAAAAAAAAAAAAAAAAAAAAAACACCCTTCTTCTCATATGTCAGATTTTGATACTTTTTGCAAATTTTAATTGCATTTTTTTCTCTTTGCTTTCTGGTGGTGGCACTTATTTTTTTGATCTAATTTTTAAAAAAAAAATGTTTGGACACATTCCTACCAAACATGTTTGGAGTATAAGCCTGAACAATACAATGACCACCCAAATTCACTTATCCACACTTCTCATTCTGCCACCCCCTTGTTACTCGGCATAGCAAAAACGAACACGAGCAAGGACGTGCCGGTAAAAGTTTTCCCGAGTTTCTTTGAAAATCGAAATATAAAGGGAAAATCGGACGTGGCACATCGTAACGATCGTCACACATTTCTGGATAACGCAAAACCTCCTCTCTTTGTGTTATGTGCTAGAATGACCAGCAAACAATCTTGAGTCCTCAGCGCGTAAAAAAAAGGAAGGGCGGGGGAGGGGGTGTGTGTGATCTCTACATCTACTAGCTGAAAAACCATGATGTCAGACGTTTATGCCACTAACCAAGAGTTCAACTTAAAAAAAAAAGTAAACGTTACCTCTGGCACGAGTTGTAGCAGTTCAAACTCACAATGAATGCAGCGTCTTTGGTGAATACTGAACAACATTTGCCCTTCCTTCGGTCTACTTAGGATGCACTAGAAAATTAGTCAGCGTTGCTTCCCCTGTTTCCATGGCGTTTTGTAGAGATGGAGCGTGTTAAAATTTGTAGTTCGTCGGTTCATTGAGGCAACGGGCCTTCCAGTCGGAGAGGATTTCAGTATTCGTATTTTACACCGTCGGAGATTTACGCATTTCTTTGTTTACTCGTTTACATTTATCGAGTTTTAACATAAAGACTTTACGCATTGATTTTTCAAATCGGTGCGCGCAGATCTAATTACTACGGAAATGTGGTATGGGCCCCAAATCTTAGAAAGCATATAAACTTAATAAAAAATGTTAAGAAATGCCGTATCAAGCATAACGACCTTCACATAAACGACCTTGCAGCAAGAATTTCCTCCACTTCCCGCCTACTTGCTGACGACACCGTAGTGTACCGACTGATCGTCTGCCCAGAAGACCCGGTAAAACTCCAAGAGGATCTCGCCAAGTTGGAAGACTGGGAGAGCGAGTGGGACATGGCATGGCATTCCACCCGGACAAATGCAGCCAGCTGCCTTTGACCCGCAGTAGGAAGCCACTGAATGCCAACACCAAATACACCCTCCACAGTCATACCCTAGAGAGAGTATCCTCTATAAAGTATCTTGGGGTCACGCTGCAGACCGACGTCTCCTTGAACGCCCACGTCGACAACACTTGAGCCAAGGCAAACAAAACACTAGGATTCCTGAGGAGTAACCTAAAGGTGTGCTCCAGCAAGACCAAGGAGCTGGCATACAAGGCGCTGGTCAGACCCATTGTCGAGTACGCCTGCTGAGTTTGGGACCCCTACACCACCAAGCCCATCCTCAACATCGAGAAGACCCAGCGAAGGGCGGCGCGTTTTGTCCTGAACCGGCATAGAAACACACATCCGACGTTAACGACATGCTTGAAGAGTTACAGTGGACTACACTCCAAGAATGCCTTCGCACGTGCAGACTCCATGCTATACAAAATCCAAAACGGTCAAGCATGTGTGAAATACAAAGACTTGAAGCCCCTGCCATCCACAAGCAGAAGCAGCGACATCTTGCAATTCCGGCGCATCACTACTCGCACAGACTACCGCAAGCATGCCTTCTTCCCCCGTACCATCCGCGCCTGGAACAACCTGTCTGCAGAAGTCTCAAATCTCCTACCCTGGCCTCATTCATTTCGAAGGTGACCAGGTCCTCCACATAAATCTTTTTTTTTTTTTTTTTTTCCCTCAAGCTGCTCAGTATCCTCCAGCATGTCAGTAATTGCCGAATACTCGAATACTCGGCATGCAAGTGGACGTGGACATTATTGGAAGAAGAAGAAGAAGAAGAATTTAGGAATGAGTGCATGAACATCCAAGGAGAGATCAGATTTCCAACAACTGCGAAGCCTATCCATCGGAAGCTGAGTGGTGGGCCTACTTGATACGTCTGAGGTCTGTATGGCCAGGATGGTAACGACGCCACACGAAATCTTTTCATTTTCAACGACAGTGTACACACAAGGCAACACCCAATGAAACTGGCAACATTTTTATCTCACTTAATTTCTGCTTCCTTTCTTACAAAGGGAGTTATAAACCTGTGTCACAAATCTGCCAACTCACATTGCCACCATGGAAACGCGTAATCAGTTTTAAAAACATTATACACCCTCTTCTGTTCAAATAGTAATGTTGGCCTTTCACTCACTGATTATTTCTATTCCTTTCCAGCAACTATTATTATTGAAGAAACATCACTAGATTTATCATTGTAACTAGTATTACTGCTATCATGACTATTATCATCATCATCATTATTACCATCACAACCTTCTCCCTGTTCCAAGAGTAGGCTACTAGCCTTTCACTCATAGATCATTTCTCTATTCCTTTCCACCGACTATTATCATTACGATTTTACTTTTAATTTTACCATTATTCCTATAATTCTTATTATCCTCATATCATTATTATCATTACTTTCAAGGCATCATCATCATCATCATTACTAATGTCATTGCAATTATCATCATTAATATACCATTATGTTTATTATTACTATTGTCGTATAACCACCAATCTTATCACCAGAAATAGTAGTAGTAACAGTAGTAGTAATCAGTAGTAGTAGTAGCAGCAGCAGCAGTAGTAATAGTTGTTGCTGTTCTTGTAGTTGTAGTGCTAGCAGTATATTAAAAAAAAAAAAGAAGAGAAGTATGTGGGTGTAGGTAGGCCTATATGGTTCCCTTCCATCCCCCCCCCCCCCCCCCCCCCCCCTTCCTCCCTGTCCCAATAGTCCTTACAGCTTTTTACTCACTGATCATTTATATTCCTTTCCACCGACTATTATCATCATTATAAATATAGCCTACTGCTATATCTATCATTATGACTATCATCATTATTTCCGTTATATAAATCAAGATCAGTCTAGTGGCAGACACACGACTGAAGATGGTCAGAAATGCTTAATTCTGATCATTAACGCAATGGTTGCAGAACTGATGAAGGGGAAATATGTATTTTTTGTGTGGAGAAGGTGGGAGACGGGAGGGGGAGGGGGGGGGGGGGGGGGGGGGGTTTGCAGAGCGCTGGATGCACGAGCACCCTTCTCCAGTTTAAAGACGTAGCCTACATGATTCCAGACTGGAAGTGGCTCGGCATTGAACAATCGCCGAATTGCACTCTGAGGTAAGAGCTTGTTAAAACAACATGGGTCATCTATTTACACTTTAAACGTCCAAGAGTATCACCCGCCTTTACAAAATAATGAGTTCATTTTAACTAATCATCATTTTTTTTTTTCTACTGGAGAGGGGCATGGAATGGAATCTTCTCACGGCAATCAGTCTTAGGGTGGATTAAAACAGGTCGTGCTGAGGGGGCCGGCTATTCTCAACGTATCCGTATCATTTTGGAAATGACCGTGTGTGTAGGTATAATTATCAAAACTAAAATCATTTAAAAACACATCTGCACAAGAAAAAAAAAAAAAAAAGGGCGGGAACTTTGATTTCACTAGGCCTGCTCTCCCTTTTCATTCAAAACACTGCTTTCTGTCTTCATCATCCAGATCTTTTCAACTTTAGAAATAATGGAAATACTGGAACATGACACAACAGCTTCAATTTCAAATATCAGTATTTTGATGAGAAAAAAAGCTCTTTGTACGGGAGGGGAGTATGAAAAAAAATTTTCTTTGCCGGAACGGCAGCCATTTTCTGCAATATGGATAGCCTACTGCCCCAGAAAAGACCTGCTAACAACTGATAACAACGACGCTGATTGTGATTAAAAAAAAAAAAATCTTTCAAAATGTTATCGTTTCTTTCCATTTACAACGTTTCTCTAGACACGGCAATGACGCGAGGGATATAATGGGTGGGAGTGGAGTGGAGTGGGGGTGGGGGATAGGGGGGAGGGGGAGGGGGACGGCCGGACATAGTATCAGGGAGAAGAGAGGGGACTTTACGTTGGACGGGGGAGGACGGGGGGGGGGGTTGAGAGGTAGTGGAAAAGGTCGTCTGTATGCCATACAGATACGTTGGACGGGAGGGAGTGGGGAGTGGGGATGGGGTTGAGAGGTAGTGGAAAAGGTCGTCTGTACGCCATGCAGAAACTCCTTTCCACCGCTTCCACACGCGTGTCTGGTCACCTTGTCTTCAGGGGTGGACACTGAGCTGGCCAGTGAGCGATTCCTATACCCTCTCTCTGCTGACTTGTACAGGCCTTTTTTTTCTTTTTTTTCACCATGCATAACAGCAACGTCCCGCCCCCACCCCCACCCCTCCCGAAACAACAGTCTATAGAGAGGCCAACATGATGCAGAAGCACCCACACAAGGTATCATGTTACAGAAAACCCATAGGGAAATCCTAACAATAACAACAGAAACGTGTAAGAGTGACAGAAAGCGAGGGGAAGGGGAGGGAGGGAGAGGGACAGACAGGCAGACAGACAGACAGACAGACGGAGAAGGAGAAGGAGGAAGGAGTAAGAGAGAGAGAAGGGTGGTCTTTAGTCAATTATGATGGCATTCAACTTTCTTTCTTCAGTGGTTGAAACGTTACATGCTTGGTTCTCATTTCTCATGTCTTAAGCAATCCATCAAAATGTTGTTTTATCATTAATTCGTCTTTTCCTTCAAAACAGAAAATCAGAGACGAGGGACAAAATGAAGAGTGGAGGGACCAGGGGTAAGGTAAATACATATGCTGAAATAAACTGATGTTGAGCATTGGTGAGTCATACATGTGCATGTGCATAAAGGGGGGGGGGGGGGGGGGGGGGGGGGGCAGGAGGAGCAGGGGGGGATGGGGGTAGGGGGGGGGCATTGGAAGTTGAAAGTGTAAACCGTGGACGTGACACCCTTAAAATTTCTAAGGAATCAGGCAGCAGCAAGATCACATTCTAATCAGTGGCGTCGGAAAACATTTCGCATTGGACGGGCCAGCCTGCACTGACAAAAGCAGTTGAGGGGGTGGGGGTGGGAAGGGGGACAAGGATGGGGGGGAATTACTCACTTTAAGTAAGAGGAAGGGGAAAGACAAAATTCTTTTAAAAGCTGGAGGTGAGGGTGGGGGGGGGGTGTCTCTCATTTTACAAATTCTCGGAAAGGGTATTCTTTTCCAAATTCCTGTATAAAGGAGGGAGAGAGAGAGAGGGGGGCTGGGGGTGGGGGAGGGATGGAGACAGGGTGCACCATAATATGTCGTTCGAATTTTGAGGCTCATTTATCTGGGGAGCCAAAAGGTACTCTCCCCACCCCCACCCCCCACCCTTTTTCTTCTTGTCGTTCAATAGGTGGAGGGCAGTGCCCTCCTCCCCCCCCCCCCCCCCCCCCCCCCCCCCCCCCCTGCCCCTGCCCCTCCCCAACACACACACACTCACACACACACACACACACACACACACACACACACACACACACACACACATCCTGCACTGACGCCATAGCAATTTCGTGGCTTTTAACAAAAAACACACTGGTACTACAACAGATTTAAGAGCAGAAGTTGAGTTCAAGGGCTTCCACGTTCAAAACTCACGCCCATAATCAAGACCTCTCTCCTCCTGTGTGTGTGTGTGTGTGTGTGTGTGTGTGTGTGTGTTTTGCAGAGGCAAGGGTAAATGAAATCAGAAAAAAAAAAAAAAAATCCAGCATGCTCCACAAATGCCAAATAAACACATAAATGGGCACATTGTTGGACTTAAACGGCAGCCCTCTTTCAAAGAGAAGTTAGTGAGGGACGGGACGGTGGGGGGGGGGGGGGGGGGGGGGGGGGGGGGGGGGGGGGGGGGGGGGGGGGGGGGCGATGGTTTGAACTGAGTTCCCCATGAATCAAGTACTGCCAAAGAGGTGGTCGAGAGAAGCTGAAAACCTTCTTGCAAGAATGAAGGAAATTTTAAGTGACAACATAACTTACGAGAACCTAAATTGGAAATGAAAGGAGGCAGGGAACAGTAAACAATAAACTGTTCCCTGCCTCATTTCATTTCCAATTTCGTTTTGATTAAATCGAGGTTATTTGTATTTGTTTCTGTCTGTCTTTGTGTTTGTCTTTTGATCTCCCTTGCATCCTTGGGTGGATCCTCAAGCGTAGGCTCAAAGATTGCCCCCTACATTTTGCATAATATCTGTAGTTTTTTCAGCAACTTTTTTCCTCCCCACACTTTAGTTTGGCTTCCTTCACTACTCTTCGCTGGCTGCTTCGGGGGTGCTATTGGATTCTTTTTTGCACCCTTGGTGGTGAGAACACCACGGTATTATGGACTGTGGTGTGTCTCTATTTGACGCCAGGAGCGCAGCTACAGCCAGCCGTGTCTCCCTGATGATGAGTTTCGACCCAGCGGACGAAAAGTCTCGGAGCAGGCAATACAAATATATTTGTCTTTAAAAGGGATTGCGATGGTTCCCTTATGCAGCCAGTGAAGAGTTTCATATTTTCTTAATTTCATGTTCCCAATTTTTAAATCTTCAACCTCCTCCCCCCTCCTTAAGTTCAAAGTTTGCCAAGTCATTACTACGAAGACAATTTAGTTGTTGGCCTGCGCTTGTTTTTTCCCCCCATCATTAGATTGTTCGTCTTTGTATTTGTCTGACTTTATTCAAGTTTAAAAAGGTTGTGCCAGTCTTGAATAAAAGTTACTCTGTGTTAGGTTTCCTTGTGGGAGCAGGCGTGTCATCAGCTGCTGACTCCATCAGAACCTGTCCACTTTCATCCTCTGTGTGTGTATCTGTGTATGGTGCGTACGTAAGTGCGTGTGAATGTGAGTGGGTTTAATTATGTGTGTGTGTAAAAGGGAGAGAGAGTGTGTAATTATATATGTTTGTGTGTGTATGTGCGTGATGTAAGTATTTGTGTAAGTGTGTGTATGAGTTTGAGTGTACGCGCGCGCATGTGTGTGTGTGTGAGAGAGAGAGAGAGAGAGACAGACAGAGAGCGCATGTGTGTGTAGAGTGAAGTAGTAGAGGTAGTAGTAGTACTTTAATTTTACGTCTTTTGACAAAATTATGTAATTGATGAGAGAGAGAGAGAGGGGATGAGGAGAGAGAGAGAGAGAGAGAGAGAGAGCGAGCGAGCAGTTTTTTATTCATTGCATTGGTTACTGATCAGTTATGTTTGCATCTTCAAATCTTTCTACTTACAACTGTTATTCTTACTTTGAGCATTTCTTCATTCAATTAATGATTTGTTCATTCACACTTTCATTCTTAAAAATACTTTGTTTCTCTTTTAATTTCAATTTCACTTGTTTGTTTGGTTATTTCTTTCTGTCTCTTTCTTTAATTCTTTCTTTCTTGTGCATTCGATGAAACAACACCATCCGTATACAATCCAATAACCATTGATGTGAGCATAAAAGCTGAATACAAAAAGGAGGGCTAATGAAAAAATTGACGTCAAACTTTGTTAGTAATTAACACCAAGACACTTAGAGTGACCAGCAGAACGCACAGGACAAAACAAATCAATGGTCATATGGCTGATGGCCAGTTCAGATTTTAGGCATTACCTCACACACACACACACACACACACACACACACACACACACACACACACACACACACACACACACTAATATAACCACATCACCACCCCCACCATTATCCTCCAACCGCTCCATCTGACGCACACCTATACGCAAAGAGAGAGAGAGAGAGAGAGAGAGAGAGAGAGAGAGAGAGAGAGAGAGAGAGAGAGAGAGAGAGAGAGTGAGTCTGTTCCCTGAAAGCCGCAGAGGACGAGGAAAGTGAGACGTGGACGAAATGTTCCCTATACGACAGTCAGGTAGGTCCCGTCACAGTCCTCTTCCCCCTCCCCCAGTCTCTCCCAATAACCTCCCCCAGCTACCCCCAACCTCCCCCATCTTTCCGCCCCCCCCCCACCCCCCCAGCCTCCCCAAACTTAGCATCCCCCACCTTCACACGACCCCTCCACCCTAACCTCCTCCCAACTTCCCTTCAACAACCTTCCCCCAACTTACCATCCTTCCACTCCCCCCCCCCCCCCCAACCCCCGCAACCTCCCTTCAACCTTCCCCCAACTTAACGTCCTTCCACTCCCCCCCCCCCCAAACCTCCCCTAATTTAGCATCCTTTCCACCACCTTCCACGCACACACACACACACACACACACACACACACACACACACACACACACACACACGCACACACTTACTCACTTTTTACCAAACTTCCCCCCAGCTAACCCCCCAACCTCCCCCCCACTTTCCCCCCCAAGCTCCCCCAACTTACCCACCCCAAGCTCCCCCAACTCAACATCCCCCTCCTTCCACTGACCGCCCCCCCCCCCCCCCCCCCCCCCCCCCCCCCCACCCAACCCCCACCAAACATCCCCAAACTTACTCACCCCAACATATCCCGAACGTACCCTCCCCCACTTTCCCCCAACCTCCCCTAAACTAACCTCCCCCCCCCCCCCCCCAACCTCCTCCCAACATACCACCCAACCTCCCCCAAACGTCCACCCTGCCTCCCCCCAGCCTCCCCTCCCCCACCTTCCTCAAGCCTTTCCCACCAACCTCCCCCAGTTCCTCCCCCCTCCTCCCCTCTAGCCCTCCTCCACAGGCCCTGACAACTCTAAGGGACGTGTTGCAAAGGAAAGAGGTCCAGACAGTGATTCACGTGTTTCCTGTGGGTGTCGGAGCTACTCCGCGCGTGATGTCATCTCACAACATAGCTAAAGGTTTGAGATCCTCCACCAATAAACGGTGCTGCGTGTAAACACGTGACGATGCCCGCCATTGCAAACGAGCAGCGAATTGAGAACTGAATTTTGACTCTAAAAAACGGTAAGGTGCAAAAGAAGTGCCTTAAGACTTGCCGTTCTAAACTGTGTGCTGCTTTTTGAATAATGCCAGCTTCACCTACAAACGCCGTGGAGTGACTTAAGCCTTTGGAAAAAAAAAAAAAAAACTGGCCCAGGTCATGTTGTTAGGATGAAGAGATAGCTGCGTGATTCGCCAGGGCAAAGCAGTGCAAACCGAAAGAAGATACGGCCGTCTTGATTGACCTACCTACACCTTCGCCTGAATTCGATCAAATCCAAGCCTTTTGGGAGGTAAGATTTAAAAACAAATTGTTTTTGCTTTTCTGCTGGATAAATTTCCTTTTCTCCCCCTCCTGACCCTCTCCGGATTTCTTTTTCAGTCCCCCCCCCCCCCCCCCCCCCCCCCCCCCCCTAACTCTCCCTGGTGGGACCATTAATATTTTAAAACAAATTCTTTTTGCTTTTTGCTGGATAATTTCCTTTCTCCCCCTCCTGACCCCCTCCCCTTTCCACAATCTCTTTCTCAGTCTCCCCCCCCCCCCCCCCCCCTCTCCCTCTCCCTGGCTGGCCAATTAAGATTCAAATACAAATTGTTTTTTTGCTTTTTTTTGCTGGATAATTTTCTCTCCCCCCCCCCCCCTCCTGACCCCCTCCCCTTTCCACGATTTCTTTTTCAGCCCCCCCCCCCCCCCCCCCCCACCCACACACACACCACACACCTCTCGCTGGTGGGACCCATTCTTGTCGCCACTCCCCAAACTTTCAAAAAAATAATTCAAGAGAATGTCATTGTGCTTTGCAAATGTCAAGGGAAGCTGGGTCAACCTCGAAGCTCCTTACCTCCGACACTCGCTCGCCCTCAGATAGGACTTCACACCATCTTGTTTTGTTTCCATCAAAGATGAGCATAGTTTTCACATTCTCGGAAAGGAACGCTTTCAGGGAGAGGTTTTTCCCCCCCCCCCCCCCCCCCCCCTGTTTAAAAATGAGGGGTTTGTTAAAACGAAAGCAAACATACCTATAACCTACTGGCAATAAAGGCTTTGACCTGTCAGAGGTCAGCGTGTCTAGGGCTGGCATGGATGGAAGATGGAGCCCACTTCTTTCCGCCCCCCCCTTACCCCTCCCTGAATTGAATCAGGTGTTCGTTGATTGCTAGGTGGACAGATGGTTTTCAGTGACTGCTGGGTGGACAGAGGGTTTTCATTGACTGGGGTGGACAGAGGGTTTTCAGTGATTTTGTGGGGTGGACAGAGGGTTGATTCATTGGACAGAGGGTTTTCACTGCTGGGGGTGGACAGAGGGTTTTCACTGTCTGTGGGGGGACAGAGGGTTTTCTTTGACTGTGTTGACAGAGGGTTTTCAGTGACTGTGGGGTGGACAGAGGGTTTTCAGTGACTGTGGGTGGACAGAGGGTTTTCATTGCTTGGTGGACAGAGGTTTTAAGTGACTGTGGGGTGGACAGAGGGTTTCAAGTGACTGCTGGGTGGACAGAGGGTTTTTTCTTGCTGTGTGTGGACAGAGGGTTTTAAGTGACTGCTGGGTGGACAGAGGGTTTTAAGTGACTGTGGGGGTGGACAGAGGGTTTCAAGTGACTGCTGGGTGGACAGAGGGTTTTCATTGCTGGGTGGACAGAGGGTTTTCAGTGACTGCTGGGTGGACAGGGTTTTTTTGACTGCCTGTGAGGTGGACAGAGGGTTTTCAATGTGGGGTGGACAGAGGGTTTTTAGTGACTGACTGGGGTGGACAGAGGGTTTTCAGTGACTGCTGGGTGGACAGAGGGTTTTCAGTGACTGCTGGGTGCACAGAGGGTTTTCATTGCTGGGTGGACAGAGGGTTTTCAGCGACTGTGGGGTGGGACAGAGGGTTTTCATGCTGGGGTGGACAGAGGAGGATTTTCAGTGAATGCTGGTGGGACAGAGGGTTTTCAGTGACTGCTGGGTGGACAGAGGGTTTTCAGTGACTGCTGGGTGCACAAAGGGTTTTCAATGGTGGGTGGACACAGGGGTTTCAGTGACTGCGGGGGGGTGGACAGAGGGTTCTCAGGGGACTGCTGGGTGGAGAGGGGGTCTCTCAGTGACTGCTGGGTGGACAGGGGGTTCTCAGTGACTGCTGGGTGGATAGAGGGTTCTCAGTGACTGCTGGGTGGATAGAGGGTTCTCAGTGACTGCTGGGTGGACAGAGGGTTTTCAGTGACTGCTGGGTGGACAGAGGGTTTTCAAGCTGGAAAAAAACTGAACCCCACGTGTGGTTCAAACTCACCACCATCAGCTCTGCAGGCAGGCGCTCTGACCCTTTAGTTGTGGGTTTTTTGGGGACCCCGAAGCTGATCATAATAATGTATTTCCACAACATCAATTGCATATAATGAAAAGTGGTAGTTTAGACTTAGACTCTCTCTCTCTCTCTCTCTCTCTCTCTCTCTCTCTCTCTCTCTCTCTCTCTCTCCACACCCTGATGGTCTCTCTCTGTATCCCTGTCTCTCTCACACTCCACCTTTCCCATCACCCTCTGAGTGGTGACTCACCCTCTCTCTCTCTCGGATGACTTCTCTCTCTCTCTCTCTCTCTCTCTCTCTCTCTCTCTCTCTCTCTCTCTCTCTCTCTCTCTCTCTCTCTCTCTCTCTCTCTCTCTCTCTCTCTCTCTCTCTACTCTACTCTGATAAACATCTCTCCGTCCCTCCCTCTTCACACTCTACCTCCCCACCACCTCCTCTCTCTCTCCTGTCTCTCTGTCTCTGTCCCTCTTCACCACCCTCACCACCTCCTCTCTCTCCCTGTCTCTCTGTCTCTGTCCCTCTTCACCACCCCACCACCTCCTCTCTCTCCCTGTCTCTCTGTCTTTGTCTCTGTCCCTCTTCACCACCCTCACCACCTCCTCTGTCTCTGTCTCCCTGTCGCTACGTCTGTCTGTCTCTGTCTCTCTGTCTCTTGTTCTCCTTGTCTGGTGTGTGGTGTGTGTGTGTGTGTGTGTGTGTGTGTGTGTGTGCGCGCGCGCGCGTGAGCGAGCGCGTGCGCATACACCGCACTTAGTGTCATTGATGGAAAGAAACGGGGAAAAGATTTCTGCCCACCCCCCCGCCCCCACCCACCCCCCATCTACTCACTCGCTTTCAAACAAAAACTGTCTGTACTGGGAGGGATTTCCTCTGGCAGGGTTTATGTGCAGGATCTGTGTCATTAAAGTGTTTTCAGTACACTTTGGAGAAGCTCATTTACATACTGTTAAGTACTTCATCACACACACGCACTCTACNGTCATTAAAGTGTTTTCAGTACACTTTGGAGAAGCTCATAAATTTACATACTTTTAAGCACTTGTACATTCACACACACGCACTGTACCTTACAGGTCAGTCCAGGAGCCCCAGCCCCACTCTCTCTCTCTCTCTCTCTCTCTCTCTCTCTCTCTCTCTCTCTCTCTCTCTCTCTCTCTCTCTCTCTCTCCTTTGTCTGGCTGCCAGCAGGTCGAACTTCCCGCCAGTTGAAGGTCTACCATTAGATTTAGAAAATATCTTGAACACCGCTCTGCATGACATGACGTTATCATCTTCTAAAAATTGAAGGCAGAGACAATCACTGTTGTCGTTCTTAGACTGAAAAACAGTTGCTGCCCATTCCCCTGCCGTGCCAGCCAAAGCTCACAGCGCTGTATGCAGAAGAAAACGTGCATCCCAGGTCAAGACAGACAGACAAAGGGCCCAGGAACACAGGAAACATAAGGCCAGTGAATGTGTACTGACCCCGTCCGGTCTGTTCCTGCCAACCCCGCTTGCCTGTCAAACAACACTGACAGAAGTGACAACATCAATGGAGCTGCCTGTGCTGACATCTTTCAGTCTTCTGATCACCACCCCTCAACTGTATCTTCGCCTGCACCAAGTGAACCATCAGGCAGTGAAACACGCATCGGCATGGCACAGTGTGACATAGACTGTGAGTCAGTTACTGTTGTTCCCTCATTACAATTCCACAATGACAGTGATGTGGACACACAAAGTGTTAATGGAGATCATGTAGATGTTTTTGATACCGAAAGACAAAAAGACAGTCCATTAATAACTACGACACAGACTCCAACTCAAACGTGTAACCCAAGCCTTTGTCGCAAAAGCGAACATGTGTGTGATAGATAGTAGCAGTGATTGTGAAGATTCCTCTGATTTTATTATGTGAACGACACCACATGCCGACAATATTACAATAGGAGACGTCATGACATGTGTGGAAGAAATAACAAGGAAGATGGGATGACCGCTTGTGTTCCTTGAAGGAAGAAGTGAGAGGCTGCGTGACACGAATTACAGAGGGTGAAAACCGAAATCTTGGCGATCCATCGTGACTACTGCATTGTCGCTATTGTTCATGAACGTTATGAGAATGACTGTTATTAGTGTTCGGTGTTGATAACTGATTCGATGCTTTTCCATGATCTGAATTCCTCGTCACGATGATCTTTCCTGTTATGTATTGGTCATGTTTATCTATGATTTTTGTTTATACACAGTCCCTGCCCCCGTACTTACCCCACCCTTGTGAATGGGCTTTGTAAAGCTCATCACAATAAACCATTCATTCATTCATTCTCTTTCAGTGTCTCTGTCTGTCTGTCTGTCTGTCTGTCTGTCTGTCTCTCTCTCTCTCTCTCTCTCTCTCTCTCTCTCTCTCTCTCTCTCTCTCTCTCTCTCTCATATCACCCAGTCGTTCTGATGATTAGTTTGCCATGTGTATTCATTTTGCGTGCAAATTCATTTCGTGTGAAAAAAAAAAAAATGACAATGTACCCAAGTGTGGACAAGGAGCAGTTAACAGATACTCCATTCCCGTCCCCTCCTCCAACTTTCTTACCCCCCCCCCCCCCCCCCTGCCCTTCCCAATAGACAGTTGCATTGTTCCAACAGATGAAATAATCGGTTAGTTTCTGAGTTTACTGACCGACCGTCTCTCCAACCCTACGTTAGATAACTTTTTTTTTTTTCGTTTTTAAACAGGAACAGGAACCAGATCTGAGCTACAACAAAGGGTCAGAGTCTCGACGGGCATCCACCTGGTAGCCCAGTGTTCTCCGTGACACGTGCAAGTGAACCTTTTCCATGGGGTGAGCCACAAGCGCAGATATGACCATGGTCAGACAGCTTGAAGGAGACCACTCTGGGGATCTGATGGAATCTGCAGGCAACAGTAGTCATCATTAAAGAAGCTGGACTCCATGTCTGAACAGGCCATGGACGACAACAGCAGTCATCATTAAAGAAAGCTGGACTCCATGTCTGAACAGGCGATGGACGACAACAGTAGTCATCATTAAAGAAGCTGGACTCCATGTCTGAACAGGCCATGAACGACAACAGTAGTCATCATTAAAGAAGCTGGACTCCATGTCTGAAACAGGCCATGGACGACAACAGTAGTCATCATTAAAGAAGCTGGACTCCATGTCTGAACAGGCCATGGACGACAACAGTATTCATCATTAAAGAAGCTGGACTCCATGTTCTAAACAGGCCATGGACGACAACAGTATTCATCATTAAAGAAGCTGGACTCCATGTCTAAACAGGCCATGGACGACAACAGTATTCATCATTAAAGAAGCTGGACTCCATGTCTAAACAGGCCATGGACGACAACAGCATTCATCATTAAAGAAGCTGGACTCCATGTCTAAACAGGCGATGGACGACAACAGCATTCATCATTAAAGAAGCTGGACTCCATGTCTAAACAGGCGATGGACGACAACAGCATTCATCATTAAAGAAGCTGGACTCAGCATGTCTAAAAAGCTGGACTCCATGGACGACAACAGCATTCATCATTAAAGAAGCTGGACTCCATGTCTAAACAGGCGATGGACGACAACAGCATTCATCATTAAAGAAGCTGGACTCCATGTCTAAACAGGCGATGGACGACAACAGGATTCATCATTAAAGAAGCTGGACTCCATGTCTAAAAGGGCGATGGACGACAACAGTATTCATCATTAAAGAAGCCGGACTCCATGTCTAAACAGGCGAACAGCGATGGACGACAACAGCATTCATCATCAAGGAAGCTGACTCTCGATGTCTGAAGAGGCGATGGACGACAACAGCATTCACCATCAAGGAAGCCGGACTCCATGTCTGAAGAGACGATGGACGACAACAGCATTCATCATCAAGGAAGCCGGACTCCATGTCTGAAGAGGCGATGGACGACAACAGCATTCACCATCAAGGAAGCCGGACTCCATGTCTGAAGAGACGATGGACGACAACAGCATTCACCATCAAGGAAGCCGGACTCCATGTCTGAAAAGGTGATGGACGACAACAGCATTCATCATCAAGGAAGCCGGACTCCATGTCTGAAGAGGTGATGGACGACAACAACCAAGAACCTGCTCTTTCTCCACCGCTGTCGTCACATACACAATGTCCGCCATCCAAGTCCTGTCCCGCGCGTGCAGAAAGACGCGCACTTCTCCTCCACCAGGAAGGTAAGAACCCCTCCACACCTGCTAAGGATAGCATTTCCAATGAGAGAAATATGAACAGATTTCCGTCAGTAGTGTACACATTTGACCTTTTGATTTCATGGGCTCTACTCTACTCCAGCATTTTCACTGTCTTTGCATCTCTCTCTCTCTCTCTCTCTCTCTCTCTCTCTCTCTCTCTCTCTCTCTCTCGTGTGTGTATACACGTGTGTACCCAAGAAGTGAGAAGGGGAATAACTTTTGCAATGGGTGGTGGCTGACTCATATGCAAGTATGTGTGTTGGGGCCAGGAGGGAGAAAGAACACAACACACGTAGAACAGATATACCAAATCTTCAATTTGTATAGACATCAAAAGACACAGTGCATGAAATAACCTATACATAGCCTGTGTTAATACTAACTCGGTGGCAATGATATAGACCTGACACGTCGGCATTTAACACAGTATGAGCTTACGTCGTGTGTGAATTAGGTCAAAAACAGATTCACATATTGTCACAAAAAAAATGTGCCCCATCTCTTATGTCCCAGCAATGTCTTGAGATTTGGATTGCCTGTATAACTTTGTTTTTGGTTAACATCTTCCTCCTTTTTGGGCAGGAGCCCAGGCTACCCATTGACGACCTCCTGGGACGTTCCACCACAACAATGGCAGGCACAGCGGAGTGAATATGCAACACCAACTCGGGGTAGCTCACCAGGAGGCATTTGATTGTCTACATGACATCTAGCCACGATCTCCAGGTTGGCGAACATGTCTACGTGCACGACTGGTTCTAGGCCGCAACAGGATCCAGGACTTCTGCCAGCCTGACCCACACAGTGTCACCGCCAACCCAACATAACCGCCAACCCAACATAACCTGGTGTATGCTGGCCTGCCAGGTGGCCAAGAGAGGACCGTGAACCAAAGAGACCTCCTCCTAGCCGCCAATCTCCCAGATGAGGAACCAGAGCCTTTGCCATGGCAACAACCTGCACCTTTTCCGCTGACGCCTTGGACACTGACTCCGAAGAAGAGATGTTGCTGACGCCACCTCCACGTCCGAGGGCACAGGAAGCAACTGGCGCCTGGTGCCCCTCATCTTCCAGCTGGTGTTCTTCCTCCGCCAGCCCCAGTGCCTGCTCCACAGAGGTCACAACGCCTCAAGAATGAGGTAAGGCTCTAGATGAGCAAAGACTGAACATAACGTACGTGCAGGTTACCCTGCTACCCATGGACAGATACCGTGACTCCCGATAATGCATTAAGGCACACTTTTTCGTGCCATAATATCATCATTATTTTCCATGATTACTTATTGATCTTTGCTTTTAGCAACTATATTTTTTCATTAAGATAATTTTGTTCCAAGCCTATGCTGACTATGCTCCATAGCTGACGCTTAGGCTCAGATGCACAAACAGAGCGCATAACATTCTGGCATGATGCATAGAGCATAATCGGGTAGGTGTCCTCGTCATTTATCCCCCCAGGTTCAAAATTTCCAGCAGTGTCGAGCCACTTCCCACCCAGAATTAAGCATAATTTGCCATCACAAACGTTGGGTTACACTTGCCGGGGGGGGGGGGGGGGGGGGGGGGGGGGGGGGGGGTAGAGGTGGGAGAGAAGTGATGGTCATGTAGTAAGATGTTTGTTTTTTTCACAGTTTTCTTTTTTTTTTTTTTTTTTTTTGGCATCAGTTGTCGGATCAATGGAGCACCTAAGGCGGTGACTCCCCCCACCCCCCCCCCCGACCCCTCACACTCCCACCCCCAAGGCCGAAATCCACCTCTTCATTATTTGGCGCTTCACTTTGTCCTCTTCATCTTTAAAAAAAAAAAATCCATAACTGGCTTTTTTTCTTTCTTTTTTTTTTTCCATTTTTTTTTTTTTTTTTTAAAAACAACCAGTCTCTTACACACCATGCATAGTTTGAATGTACCCTTACAAATGGAATATTTTGCTGATTTTAGTGTTGTGGCGTTTGATAAATGTGTCCAGGTTTGTTTATGTTCTAATGTGTGGTGTACTGGCACACTCACTCTGATAATGTGCTGCTTATACAAACAAAAACAACAGACAGACAGAGAAAAAGAAGGAAAGAAAGGAAGGAAGGAAGAAAGAAGAGGAAGAAAAGAAAGAAAGAAAGAACACAAAAAAGAAAAAGAATTCGTTGCTGTGTAAAGACAAACTAAATAACAAAAAAAAATGTACAGTTGTTAAGCAAATGTGAAACCATAATCTTCAGGCCTAGATGTCAGCAGGTTGAATACACTGAATACAGCGTAAAGATTTCCTTTCGCCTCTTCTACTCTCTCCGTGTGTTCCCGGACGTTTCCCAGAAGCCCTCCTTGGAAGGAAAAACGAAAACATGCAAGAATGACTGAAGGAACGAGCGAACACGGAACGAAAGGATAAATAAGGTTTTTTCCTACTACAATCACAAGTAAGCTAGTCGCGCACCTGCCAGTTCCCCATAAACGCCATCCTTACAGTGAAGAAGAAACGGGGGGGGGGGGGGGGGGGGGGGGGGGGGGGGGAGCTGCGAGGAGGACGTGAGGAAAGACTCGTAGCGAGACAGCCAGTATTTGCGCGCGCGCGCGCGCGCGCGCGCGCGCGTGTGTGTGTGTGTGTGTGTGTGTGTGTGTGTGTGTGTGTGTGTGTGAGAGAGAGAGAGAGAGAGAGAGAGAGAGAGAGAGTGTGTGTGTGTGTGTGTGTGTGTGTGTGTGATGATGTGTGTGTGCGTGCATGTGAGTGCATGCGCGTGCGCGCACACAGATTGCAGGCGTACAAAAATAATGGGTAAATAGTCAAAGCATATACAGATTTATAACTCCTCTCAGCAAATATATGTAGTCACACAGAATGAATAAGCAAAGATACAGTGAATCACGAATTTCCCCCATCCCCACCCCATTCCCCGAAAGGAAATTAGATGAGTTAACAATTGAAAGAATTGAAACAATGAATGAAACAATCAACTGAAATTTGGAAACATGAACTAACAGTGATATGAATAACCATATAAGAGAGATAGCCAACTACTAACGAACCGACACAGGCCAACAAACAAAGAAAAAGAGAGATAGCCCAACTAACTAACGAACCGACACAGGCCAACAAAGAAAAAGAGAGAAAGAGAGAGCCAACTACTAACGAACCGACACAGGCCAACAAAAAAAGAGAGATAGCCAACTACTAAGGAAACAGGCCAACAAAGAAAAGAGAGATAGCAAGCCAACTAAAAACGAACGGACACAGGCCAACAAAGAAAAAGGGAGGGCCAACTACTAACGAACCGGAACAGGCCAACAAAGAAAAAAAGAGAGATAGCCAACTACTAACTAGCTCCTGATATTGAATTCTTGTTCAAAGATTGATTGCAATGAGAATGCAGACAGTGTCTTTTGACAAATACTGATAGACATTTTTCCAACTAATAGAATGAGATCGATGTATACATATTTTCCACGTGGGCAGACTGAACTGTTCACAACAAACAGAACATCAGTGACTGACAACCTTACTCTAATATTTGTATCTACATAAATTTTCTGCTCGATGAAATCCCAAAACTTCTTAACAATTGGACAATTATAGACAAAATGTTGCCGGAAATCCACTGTATCAGGTGAATATGAACATTATTTTCTCATATTTTCATTTTGTTTAAAGATTATATTTGTAGGGTAAAATGTAATGTAACTTTCCCACTGAAGGACTCTTAGGTCTTCTTTGGTGGTGGTTTCTTTAGCCCTAGACCAGGCTGTTTTGTCTAGAGTGAATGAAATTTCTTTTCTCAGAAGTATTTTCCACGTGGGCAAACTGAACCGTTGTCAACATAACAGAACATCAGTGACTGACAACCTTACTCTAATATTTTTCTACATCACAATTTTTGGCTGCTCGATGAAATCCCTCTCTTCTTCTTACAATTTGGACAAATTATAGACAAAATGTTCAATGAAAATCCACCGTATCAGCACAATATGAACATTATTTTCTCATATTTTCATTTTGTTTAACATTATATTTGTAGGGTAAATAATCATGTAACTTTCCACTGAAGGACTCTTAGGTCTTCTTTGGTGGTTTCTTTAGCCCTAGACCAGGCCTGTTTGTCTAGAGTGAACCCAAATTTCTTTTCAGAAGTAATGGGCCGTCGGTAAATTTGTTCCGTTGTAACTGGATCACACTTTCCAGAATTGTTTTTTGGATAACACTTTCCAGTTTTCTTTGGTTTTGTATTAAAATGTTTGCATCACAATCCTGTTGGCTTGTGCATGGATCTCCTCTCTCTATCCATTGAATCCACTCTTTTGGAATAGAATAATAAGGACATTATATTCAAAAATAATGTTAGCCTTTCTTCCCCCCAATCATAGTCTGTACTTCGTCAAGTGACAGAATTCTGTGTTCGTTCAGATGGATTATATCTTCCATCTAGTGTTGAAAGAAGCTGCGACTGGAAATTACCACTGTTTATTTCACTTTATTTATAGTTTTGTTATCTAGATAACATGCAAATATGTCTTTCCAGAAATCATTTTCAATTTTAATAATACCCTGCATATCCTTTGTCCTTGTGTTTACATTAAAGAAATCATCCCCCTTCGCCAGTTTCTTTAAATGCCACAATGGGATCAGCTGCCAGTTTTCATTTTCTTTAGCATTATATAACTTACCCCATCCATTGTAAGTTCAGAACCTTCTGGAACTGAAGCATACTGATCATGTTCAGACCACCTTCATCCGCATTAGATTCCATTACTTTCCTCTTCACTTTCCCGAATGCTTTCCTGTTACTGATTTTTTTTTTCCCCATACAAATCGGTATATAACGCTGTAATTTTATGCAGCACTGCCTCTGGAAGACCAATAGACTGCACTACATAAACAAATTGACTTAGAGGAAAAGTTTTTATTACAGTCACTTTACCTTGAATAGAGACATCTCTTTTTCAGTTGTTTATTATACTATTCACTTTATTGATTCTTTCATTCCAGTTTTCATCAATGTTCTTTACCATTTTACTGGTATCAAAATATATTCCCAATACCTAATTCTGTTACTGTTGTGAATGGGAGATCTTAGTCTTTTTTCATAGTTCCCATTAGTAAAGTTTTTGTTTTCTGAACATTCAATTTTAATCCAGAAAACGTTTTCAAAGGATGACAACATTTTTAATGATTTAATGTCGGTCTTTTAGAAACAATATTGTGTCATTCGCCGTTTGTTTTATCCCTAAATGTAGAATTTCCATTCCTAGAATGTAAAGGGAACTTCAAAGCCTGCAATCGAACTATTTCGAATCTTAATGGCTAGCAGCTCGACGGCTAGCACAAAGGCTAATGGTGCGAATGGACAACCTTGTCTTACTCCGCAGTTCACATCAAAAGGCTCGGAAATCCAACCTCCATGATTTACAGAGGTCATGTTTCCGTTCGTCAAAATAGACACCCATTTTCAAAAATCTGGTCCAAAACCAAAAACGTCAAACACTTTCAGCAGAAAACTCTTTGATATCGAATCAAATGCTTTTGCATAGTCAATAGCGAGCAAGAAGCCTGCTCTATTAGTTTTATTTAGGTAATTGATTACATCATCAATCGATCTTACGATTGTGGCAATGTTTCTGCCTTTGATATACCCTACCTGGTCTCCGGTTACTAAGTTAGTGATGACTCGTCCAAGTCTTAACGCTAAGACTTTGACTGGTAATTTGTAATCGTTAGTCAACGTGTGATTGGCCTCCAGCTGTTTAATTTGTCTATCTAAATCTTTTCCCTTATGTAACAGAGTTATTACACCATATCTTTGAGAATATGATAGTGTACCAACATGGAAAGCCTCTATGAACGACTGAGTGTTTTACATATCTTAGTCTTAGTCCGAAAAAAATGAACTCTATTGTCAGTCCATCATTGCCGGGGGCAGATTCATTTCTCATATTCTTCAAAGCGCTTGTCATCTCCTCCACTGTCACCATGCCCTCGCATGAAACAGCTTCATTAACGTCTAGTCTTGGATAGTTTTCATTTTCCATAAATGTATTTGTTGCTCCCCAACGTCTTTTTCTGCACTCTCTTGATTAATAAGTTTCCTGTAAAAGATGACTTGTTCTTCCAAAATTTTTGTCTGATCTGTAATTATCTCACTTTCTTCAGTTAATCTCGTTATTACTTTCTTCTTTCCTCTAGCTTTTTTCCAGATTGCAAAAATATATTGCATTCCTTTCACCTTCTTCAATCCATTTAATTCTCGCTCTAATTTGCGCTCTCTCGCTCTCTCAACCTGCAACAACTCTATTTCTTGTTTTAAACTAAGATACCGTTTCTGTACCCCTACATCAGAGGGATTGTTGGCTAATGTCTTTTCTTTTTCCATAAGCTGTGCGTTCAGATGATACTCACGTTGTTTTTTTTTCTTTTACATGCAAGTGATTTTCCATACTCAGTACAAAAAGTAGGCCTACCAATTTCAACTTTACAGAGTTCCACGTACGTATATAAGAAACATCATTGGTAGCATCATTAAGATGCTTGTCTAATAAATGGTTCATTTCTGCAACAAAACTTTGTGTCTTTAAAAAAAAAAAAAAAGTAAATCTCCAGTATCCTGGACCTCTCTCAAAATGACCGTTGTTCAATTCCTTTATGACAGCTTTGTGATCTGAATGCGCAACTGTCGTGAGTTCACACGAAGCGCAACATTTCCTCTGGCACAAAACGGTAATCCAAACGTCGAGCAATAAAAAGGGTGATTCGTACTTCGGAGAAATCTTTTTCTTCATTGTGAAAAACTCTCCAGATGTCTGTCAGGTTCATATTTCTTACTACATTATTTAACTCTCTAACCTCTGATTCAGGATGAAATGGACCCGTAATAATATCAAGACTGTTCTTCATAACACAATTGAAATCACCAAACAACAACAGATTTTGCTCACTATATTCAGCACACGTTTGCTGTAATTTTGTCATGAAAATTGCTTTATCTTTCGTATTATTTGGAGCATACATATTTGCCAATTTAAAGTGATGTAGTTCACTTTTGACTGACACAGCTAAGATTCTCTCTAAAGCCAGTTCAACACCTACGTTAACATCATTTAAAAAAAAAATATTAGAATAATCTCTCCTTGACTCCTTTTAGTACCCTCATTGTAAAACTTTCCTCTCCACTGTTTTTCCCATAGCAACGCATCATTCTCGGTTACATGGGCTTCTTTTAAACAGGCAATATGAATTAAATTATTTTTTAAATAATAAAAAATAGCGGCTCTTTTGAATTTTTTTCTGAGACCTCTTACATTCAAAAAAAACATACGTATTTTGTCCATTGGAAGCACTATACGCATATTACACACAACACCTTTTCCGAATTCCATACTCAATGTCCGTTAATCAAGTGAGGCCGAAGCCATGAGATCTGTCTGAGGAGGTAGGGTGTCTACCCACACTGGTCGCTTACCCCAATGTGCGTACTGCAGGGAGTCTGATGGGTGGATTTACCACTGTCCTTTTTCAGGCGATTACCCATCCCCCCACCTCTTTAAGGTTGGACCCCTCCTGGATCACCGGCGTATAAGGGGTCTCTGACCTGCTGCTCCGGGACAGGCTCTCCAGCTGCAGGGAAGCAGAGAGTGTGGCCTGATGCTTGCTGGGCATGCCTCTGGCTGCATGGTCCTCCCGTCTGTGGCAGTCGTCGGGCTGGTCGCTGTCCATCAGCGCGGTGTCACCCACTCTGGGTGTATCCTCTCTGTCCTCGGCTGGAGTCCCTGTAAAAATAAATAAATTAATTAAAAAAACTGGCACAGAGGATCCCCGCGCTTATGGCCGGATTGTCTGCACTCACGGCAAACAACCTCTTTGTTGCACACTGAGGCATGGTGGCTCTGTCCCTGGCAATTACAACATTTTTTTTTTTTGAGAGCAACTTTTGTTCTTTGTGATAGATTTTTAGCCCAGAAGAGACTTGCTTTGAGGAGCTTGTCCAGAGGCACATCAGGGACAGTGATGAACACGAACCTCCACCCCGTTAGAAATGGGTAAGTGTTC
>JADBJO010016545.1:27500-40264 GCA_016801955.1 Conus betulinus | reverse complement strand
TTTACTGGCATTTTTTGACAAGTATCAATGGCTTTTATTGACGCATTACTGGCATTGACAAGTATCAATGCCTTACTGGCCTTACTGGCATTCGTTGACAAGTATCAATGCTTTACTGGTATTTGTTGACAAGTATCAATGCCTTACTAGCATTTGTTGACAAGTATCAATGCCTTACTGGCATTTGTTGACAAGTATCAATGCCTTACTGGCATTTTGTTGACAAGTATCAATGCTTTACTGGCATTTTCGTTGACAAGTATCAATGCCTTACTAGCATTTGTTGACAAGCATCAACTGCCATTTGTTGGCATTCAATGCCTTACTGGCAAGCATCAATGCCTTACTGGCATTTGTTGGCAAGTATCAATGCCTTACTGGCATTTGTTGGCAAGCATCAATGCCTTACTGGCATTTGTTGACAAGCATCAATGCCTTACTGGCATTTTTTGACAAGTATCAATGCTTTACTGGCATTTGTTGACAAGCATCAATGCCTTACTGGCATTTTTTGACAAGTATCAATGCCTTACTGGCATTTGTTGACAAGTATCAATGCCTTACTGGCATTTGTTGACAAGTATCAATGCCTTACTGGCATTTGTTGACAAGTATCAATGCCTTACTGGTATTTGTTGAAAAGGATCAATGCCTTACTGGCATTTGTTGACAAGCAGCAATGCTTTATAGGCATTTTCTGAACACTGGCTATGTATCTCTGGTATCTCTGAAACCAGCAATGCTCTGACGGAAATGCCAGTAAGGCATTGATACTTGTCAACAAATGCCAGTAAGGCATTGATACTTGTCAACAAATGCCAGTAAGGCATTGATACTTGTGAGTAGCAATGTTCTGACAGGTTTTCTCATTTTAGGGATCATGATGTGGATAAATTCCATAAGCTGGCTTCGGATAAAAAGAGTGAGTGTTTATTTGAAACCTATTACTGTGCAAGGAAAGGGGGGGAAGTTTGAAACTTTCATAGAGTGAACGTTTTTAGGAAGGTTCTCTTTTTTTTTTCTCAAATTTTCTTCACGTTATTTTCTGTGCACGTCAAAGCCATTACTGCCGGCCCATTCATCCCGGCTTGCCTACTGGCAACCACACCCCAGTTTGTGCATCACATCCAATATGGCACTCCTCCACAGGTGGTAACTATACAAAGCTGTCACAAGGAAAAATCTATCAGAACAGACACTGCCCTGCCCCTGGTGCCTGTTCTGATCCAACAAATGCAGAATGCCAGCTACCAAGCCTCCTACTGACAACAAAAAATTGCTTAGTTGTAGAGCCAGCAACTACATCTGGAGGGCACAACTATGTCCACGCAATATCAGTCCTCATGAACTTGGTAACTGTGACACCTTGGACATAAACTCTCTCTGGGTATGGAGAGGAAAACGGATTTGAAATTGCAACCAACTGCTGCAGCGAGGTGGTTAGCACTGCTGATTCCTGGCATAGAGGTCATGGGTTCGATTCCCAACAGAACCACTCGAGTCTGTGGGATTTTTTTTTTTTTTTTTTTTTTTTTTTATTCATGACCAGTTCCTACCCACAGTTGAGTTTGCCAGCCATCCATTGGCAAGACTGGGACATAGGCAAGTTTTACCTACTGAATGGATGCGCCTCTGAGAGTGTTGCTCAAACTGCCTGACCAACACTGCATGTGACTGTATCTCTCTCAGGCCTGGTAGTTGCTGTGATATGTCATGAAAACTAGCGCAGGGCACAGCCCTGTCACACAGTCTCAGACCAGAACGAACCTCCATAGCATCATGTTCATCTCTTTCATGCTCATTATTCATCTTAAAAAAAAAGGCCTCAAATGCCCTAGCTCTCATGATGACCTCAGTTTCAATTTCCTCTCCCTGTCTATGCTCTTTCTGAACTTGTCTGATGTTGCCAGCATCAGCAACCTCTGGAATGGGGATATCTACTCAGGCTGGCTCTGCGATTAAGCAAATATTGTAAGTACACACTAACACACCCACACACGCATGTGGACACGATGAGCAGCGTAGGGGTAAGGCCACCAGAATGACGCAGAGGATGAGACAGAAAAAAAAAAAAAGAAAGAAAATCACCATGAAAGCAGGACAAAACAGAACCGGCTACATGAATTCATCAAAGCAGGACAAAACAGAACTGGCTACATGAATTCATCAAAACAGGACAAAACAAAATTGGCTACATGCAGTCATCAATCAATTTAAGAATGTTAAGAATTATGCTGCAGAGTCTCTTCCCAATGCTTGTTGTCTTAAACGATTTAATGACAGCTCTGTGCCGCTTTTCGATGAAATGCCAGCTTTCACATAGCTTGGTGGTGCGCTCTGGAGGTAAAACCCCATGACAGGGCTGTTAACAAGGTCAGTAGAAAGATGGGGGGTCTTTGCCACTGAAGGCACCGCTAAAGTGAATCGAGGGCAGTGCGTTGCCTCCTCAGGTGGGTTCGAAATGGCTCCCCGTGGATTTTTGGTGCTGAGGCTAGCACACGTACAGACGTATAATAGCAGTGCCACTGAACATGAACTGAAGACAAAAAAGAAAAAAAAATGCAATGACCTGGATGTTTTTTCCCTTACTTATCTGTCAAGACAGATGCTTTATTCCTATTAGTATTTAGCACAAACGACTCTGGGAAGTATGACACCAAAATCATAAATGAATACAGTATGGAACCAGATTCTGACTCTCAGTACATGTCAATGTTCCCAATAAATCATTTTGGCTGGCCTCATCTCAAGATATATCATTTCCCCTAAACGAGTCCGACTTTATTTTCTTTCTTTTTCTTTTCCAAAACCAGTGAACATGCCAATCTTACCTGGTCCATTTCTTGAAGTTCTAAACAATATTTTTTTTTAAAAGGGGGTTTCTTTTCAAATGATCATCTGGTCCATTTCTTGACATTCTTCTGAACAATATATTATACAAAACGGGGTTTCTACTCAAATGATTAGAGCATGCAGGTGTGGTGCTGAGAATGACCATTGTGGACATGGATTTTGTGGATTTTTTTGTGGATATTTAATGCTTGAAACCCTTATCTGTTCACCCTGCTGTAGATGGGTGCCTGAATCAGTTTAGGGAAGGCTAAGGCGGCAGAAGAATAGTGATGAACTCCATGCTCCATAATGCCATGTTCTAGAGCTGGCGAAAGCCTAAGCGCTCACAGCCTTTACAACCATAAGGCTCTAGAACTTTAGCCTTCTTTAAAAAAATGTTCAAAGTTCCTCTATCTTCCTGTGTCATTCAGCGGTAAACTGTGTTGGCATCAATCAGTGCATTCTAACCTTTCTCCAGGCGTGCCTCTCTGGACCACGGCAGGTGGGACACCTTCTCCAGGGCTGCCACAAAGAACCCTCCGGTGTCCTGGTGGTGTGGCAGAATTCTGTGACTGTCCAACATCAACACAGAGTCATGAATACAGGTTAATACAGGTAAGGTAAGGTAATGCTGCTTATAACCCAGCTGAACGCAAAGGGCCATATCAGGGCTGTCACTGCGTTGAGGTCAGCTCACAAGTCATATATAAAAAAAAAAAAAAAAATGAAAAACAAAAATAAAGAACTCATTCACACAACCCTTTAAGACACATCTTCTAAAAACATACTGGAAATGTTGTTAAGTTATCTTTCCTCCGTAAAATCACAGATCAGATGAACAATGTTGATGTCTTTCAGAAATTCAAAGATCACATCAGGTGGGACATCTCTGAACAGGGTTTTCATGGAATCTGCTGTAAAATGTTATGTCTTACATCATGCAAGTCCCAACACTCTAAAATAATAAACTTATGCTTCACTGTGAAGGTCTATACAGTACTGTTCTGTGCTGTATGTACTGTTTGACATTTAGTGTTCTGAGACTGTTCACATCAACACAGTGTCATCACGACAGGTTATCAGTGTTGTAGTGTGTCACAGGTACTGTTTGATGTTGCATATCTACACAATGTCATCAGTACAGGTTACTACAGTGTTATACTGTGCCATATGTACTGTATGACATGGCAGTGTTCTGTGACTGTCCATAACAACACAGTGTCATCAATACAGGTTAACACAGCATTGCACTGTGCTGTATGTATTGTATGATGTGGTTGTGTTCTGTGACTAATCAACACAATGTCATCAACACAGTTACATACTTTGAAGTGAGTGCTGTATATATTGTATGAAAATTGAAAGTCATGTCCTGTGACTGTCAGTACCAACACATTGTCATCAGTGCAGGTTAGTACTGTGTTATACAGTGCCATGTGTACTCAATGACATAGTAGTGTTCTGGGACTGTCAGTACCAACACATGACATCAGTGCAGGTTATTACTGTGTTATACAGTGCCATGTGCACTCAATGACATGGTGGTGTTCTGTAACTGTCCGTACCAACACAATGTCTTCAGTGCAGGTTAGTACTGTGTTATACAGCACCATGTGTACTCAATCATAGTCAATGACATGGTAGTGTTCTGTGACTGTTCACATCAACAGTGTCATCAACTCAGGTATGTATTGTATGGCATGATAGCGTTCAGTCACTACATCAACGCAACGTCATCAACTTACCCATGTACTGTATGGCGTGATAGCATTCAGTCACTACATCAACACAATGTCATCAATACTGTAACACACTGTGTAGTGAATGCTGTATGCATTGTATGACATAGTGTTCTGTGACTGTCTACATCAACACACTGTCGTCAGTACAGGTAGATATTGTGTAGTGAATGCCATATGTACTGCGTGACATGGTAGTGTTCTGTGACTATCCACATCAACACAATGTTGTCAGTACAGGTTAATACTGAGTTGTGCTGTGCATGTAAACTGAAAGACAGAACAGTATTCTGCGACCGTGCACATCAACACACTGTCTTGTCAACATGTTAACAGCGTGTTGTGCTGTGCCATAAATATAAACAGTGTGAGATGGCATATTCTGTTACTCTCCACATCAACACAATGCCATCAAAACAGGTTTATACTGTGAAGTGCTGTGCCGCATGTGCTGTATGACATAGCAGTGTTCTGTGTCAGTCCACGTAAACACAATGACATCAATTCATAAAAAAGCAATTATTACATGTACCGCCTCTGATAACGACATGAGTAGACAAGCATTTGTTTTGTGCAAGTTTGCTTGTAAACTACTCGTTCTAATTCACATATCATTACAACATACTGCACAGCATATGAGCGGCAAACACTGTCATTTACAAAATGAAAAATGCCTGAAAAAAAGTACCAGGCAGGTGTTTACCTGAGCTTTGACAAGGGGTAGGGAGGGCAGATTGTGCCGACTGGCAGGCCATGAATTCCAACCAGCAGGAAAAGCGAAGCTGACAGAATGTTCCGCAACTGACCACTGACACAGCGTTCACAATCTTCAGAGATTGTTCACAGGAGGATCGGAGGACTTCTTTCTTTCTTTCTGCGTATGCAGGCCGATACTCCTGCAGTCACTGCTTGTACAGACAGGCAGTGGAGTTTCATGTGTATGACCGTTTTTTATCCTGCCATTAAGGCAGCCATACTCCATCTTCTTCGGGGAAGCTGCATGCTATGTGTAACGTGTCATCCATACCAATGGCCAAACTGGCCTTCTCTTCCGAAAGTTGGTGATGGGTTTTTACGTGTGTGCAAGGTGTTGTGCGTGTGTTCACACATGGAACCTCAGTTATAGTCTCATTCGAAGGACTGTATGGGGAATGGAGTCAGAACCAATGTTAACTCCGAGGGAAAAATCCACTGTACCAAAATTCGAACCCACAACCCCAGGATCACGAGTCCGGTGCTCTACCAACTGAGCTATTCTGGCCCCCATGGAGGACATGATGACTGGTAAATCCAGAAAATAGTGGACAGGCATGGAAACCCTGCAGAAGTTCAGCAACAGAATATTGAAAAACAAATTTCACAGGCAGACAAGATGTTTCTTCAGCAGCAGTGTGTATTATGACCTCCTTTCTTTGATTTCCGACAATGTATCTGTCAATAAGGTACTATGCCTCTTGTAGTGTACTGTATAATGTCATCATGACAACAAAATTCTCTGAGGCTATACCTAGAGTGACTTGGAAAAGACTTTTCCTCTGGAGCCAACATCTGTGCATAGACAATTCCCTTATAGTCCAAACAGACTCTAAACTGAAGCCCCATGCATATATTAATAAATCTTGCACACATGTTAAATTACATGCCCATCTTTTAGAGAAACGAAGGCCATTACATGCCAGTGGGATGGTTGACAAGTAAATAGAACACAGGAGCACTGCTGTCACGTTTAGACATCATTCCAACAGACAGAATACGGACCTTCATGGAGGGACTGACACATCTGTGATTAACTATGTATGTGTATACTTGTTGTCAGCCAGCAGCACACGGACAAACTACGAGTATACTCGTAGTAGTCATTCAAGTTACAAAACTTGTGTTTGCTTTAACCGTAGGCACTTTCAGTGGCAACTGAGTTGCTTCCCTTGTTATGGTTAAAACTGTTTGGGAAGGTGTGTAGTTTTTGAAAAACACGATCTTTTTTGTATGATTTTGAAATAAAAATTGATCGAAAACGCCCAATGTCAAGAGAAGAAATTCTTTGTTTGCTAAATCTTGATGAGCCTGCCAACAGGGATTCTGACGAGTCTTTTTTGTTTCAAGAAAGTGATAATAATAGTGAAAGTGATGAAGGTCATGTAGAAAGTGCGTCAGTGTCGGATTTTACTTCGGAAGCCAGTTCAAGTGGACAGACTGACTGTGGTACAGATTTATAAATCATACATACCACAGCTCAACTCGGGCATCCATTTTTCATTAAGTACTCCACATTTAATGCTAATCGCACTATATTTAGGGCAGCTAGACAGGTTTGCTTACAACTTCTGGTTTTCTGAGAGGCATGCTCAGAATGGAAGGAAGATCAGGCAGAGGCAGTACCAGCCTCAACAGTGTTAAAATAGTATGCAAAAATCCAACCAAGAGTTCTAGCTGAGAAACAAAGAAATACGCCAGGACCACACTTCCTACAGAGAACACACACGTCTGTTTTATACCACTGCATAGCATTATCATCCTCACACTTTTCTTTACAAACACCGCCATCCACAGCAAACTCACCACAGGTGGAGGTTGAACTTCTGCGCCTCCTCCTCCGGGGTGGGGGGGAACATGGAGCGGGTGTACTGCTGTTTGAACGTGGGAGGCAGGCTGTCAAAGTCGTCCAACCAGTTGCCGAGTTTGTTCATCAGCTGCAGACCCACATCAACGACAGCAATAAGTACAGTCGCCATTTGTAAACCTGACCTGTGAGCTTCCCAGCTCGGCACACTTTGAAAGAAGTACTGCGTCACAGATGTGTGTAATACGTTACAGGGGTTTTCTAAAGCTGTGGTGTCTGTTTCACATACCAGTAACCAGAGCTTGGATCTGCAGTGTAAAAAAAAAAAAGAGGAAAGTCCCTATCTCTGAGGATGCAAAGTATCAAGATGAACGTGGAGAGCGCTTGAAGCTGCCAGGGAGGTCCGAGGGCATGACCCCATGAAAAATTTTGAAGTTTAAGACAAAAACCTGTGCAATCTGAAACATTCTGGAGGCAAAAATAAAAAGTATCAGATGCACTATGATTTCTTCAACAATACTGCAATATACATTTTTTAAATGAAAAATCTGTTGCCAGAGTGTAAGAACAGGAAAACTCTGTGTGTGTGTGTGTGTGTGTGTGTGTGTGTGTGTGTGTGTGTGTGTGTGTGTGTGTGTGCATGCGCACACAAGTGTGTGTGTGCGTGCGTGTGTGCGTGTGCGAGATGTGCACATCATTGTGATCCTTCTTGCCTCTTTCTGTGCTTCGCAGTCTTTAAGCAATCTTCCCACGATGATCAGACCTCTCATATAATAAATGATCTCGCAGACACACAGACTGCAAAATGCAGTCCCACACACATCTGTCATATGACTGTCAGGCACACAGACTGCACATCTGTCATATGACTGTTGTGCAATTCTTTCTTCACCCACCACCATACCCATCCAGCTCATTTCCACAAAGTTTTTGGCTTGGAATCATAAAAAGCATTTCTGTGATGTAGCATTCGTCTCTCCGTCATCTTGGAAAGGGCTGCTATTCATCCAGCAACGCACACTTTAAGCCGCACTCCACCGATAGAGTCAACAAGAGTTCCACTCGCAGTGGCGAGGGATTTTACAGAGTTTTCATTTGATTTGTTTCCCAGTGAAAACATTTGGGGGGGGGGGGGGGGGGGGGGGGGGGGGGGGGGGGGGGCTGAAATTTGCATAACAATGGAAATTTACAGGCTCTGTGTAACACAAAGAGTGAACCTTTGGTGATACTGGAGGTGGTTGAGTACTACCTGTTTGAAAATGATCCAGACATTCCACATGGTAAAAACTGGAGTCAGTCTCACAGGAACATGAAACAGACAGAACAACTGCCAGGGTTCCTACAGACTCCCAGGAACAAAATTCAAGGAGATTTCAAGGAATTGTCAAGGAGTGTTTATTTCATTTCAAGGCAAGAGGTGGCACGAAAATCAAACCAGTGTTCTTTTACAACTTCTTTTTTTTTTTTTCTATTGTTTTATGTTAAAAAAAAAAAAAATGGAAATTAAATTTGGGCAATTTCAAAGCTCTTAAGTGATTTGGGGACCACAAATGGGGGCAAAATTATGAAAATTAAAAAAAAAAAAGGTTCATGACAAGAACTGTTTTTGTAACATAGCAGACATGTTAGGCACTTGAAACATGACTTTTCATGTTTTGCTGAGCTACAGTAATGCAATGACAAAAGGATTTTTATATACTGTTTTGCTAAGCTAAAGTAATGCAATTACAAAACGATCTTTATATATCTAAACTGCTTTTTTTTTTTCAAAATAATTTTTGTCCATATGGTGGCCATCAAGCTTCGCGTTTCATTGCTTTCGAATTATTCCAATAGAAACAGATACGTGCTGTTTTGACTTCTAAATAAAATATAATTGCATGCAGAAAAATCATACTTTATCAAAAGAAAAAAAAAAAAATACCCCCAGCAAGCTGGTCTGGATACAAAGATATTGTACTCCTTGCACACAAACCATTGTTGAAAAAAGTGATTTTGAGAAAACAGCATTTGAAAATAAAGAAGCAATTTTCACACACACCTCCTTCAAATAAAGTCATTTTTTACTAAGAAAAATGTGAAAATAGACAAAATGAACACCACTGATGGTTTCAACAGACCTTCTTGTGCACAGAAACACATAAAACCCAGAACACAAATTTTTGAAAGAAAATGGTCAAATTTTCGTGCCATCTCTATACACTACTTGCATAAAAAAAATTTTTTTTAAAAGGGCAATTTGATCTTTCTGTGTTCAGGTTGATGAAAAAATCATTTTAAACATTTTTACAACCATCGTTGTGATCCTGGGTTGTCGGCGATCAACCAAGGGAGATAATTTGTAACTTCATCAATTTTGATAAAGTTACAAATTATCTCCCTTGGTAAAATCGCAGACGATCCAGGACCGCGACGATGTTTGTTAAAATTTGTTTTGAATAGTTTTTCATTAACCTGAACGCTGAAAAACTAAACTGGCATTTCTTTTTTGCCACATTAAGGATTTTGGGGGCTGATGGCTTGATTTTCAAAGGTTTTCAAGGTCAACAGAACCACATTTTATTGATTTTCAAAGGTTTTCAAGGTCTTGAAATTCCCTGTCAGAATTCAAGGCATTTCAAGGAGCGTACGAACCTCTAGCACATCCAACATGCATTTGTGACCAGAGCTGCCAATGCTTCAAAAGCATATATAATATTCTGACACTTTAAAAGTATGGCATCCAGATTTGAGTGCCTCCCACATATGTGTGTATCACTTAATCTGTGATGGAAAATTTGTTTTTCACTGGCATCAGAGTCTCTGCGGTATCCTCACTGCCTGACACAAGAAGTCTGACTTGACAGCACTTTCAGTCGCACTTCACATCACATGACACAATGGCAGATTAACAAGACAAGCACTTACTGGTTATTACATGGTTTTGACTTGACCTACAAAAACCAAAATGACTGACAATGACACCAGTCATTAAGATGAAAACATCACACCAAGCAATTTTTCTTCAGCTTTTCCTTCACCTTACTGAACCTGGTAATTTTTTTTTTTTTTTTTTTTTAAAGTCTACTGTCTAAACATCTACGTTGTCTTAGCCGCATTTAAGCCATCGTTAGGCTCATGAAGCATTTGATTTTCTTCTTTTCTTTTTTTTTTTTTTTTTTGCAAAAGCATTTTGATGCAAAGTGTACTAGAACTGCACTGTTAACAAAAGCGTGGCATGTTGTGCCAAACGTGTAGCATGTGGCAGCTCTGGGTATCTACATCAGACTGAATCAGATTTTAAAAGTCATATCAATCTAAATCAGGTCACACACTAAATGCCCAAATGATCACCAAGGTGATCTTATGACTTTGAAAACAGTATGCTCTCTAGCCTCTGTTTCTATCTCTCAGACATTTAAGTAGATATGATTTTGCAGCATGATTTGGACACTGAAATGCTGATCTTTTGCATTTAATTGAAATTTCTTCCCATGCAATATGTTTTGAATTTATTTAACCCTACTCATTGCTAGTCATTTTCATAATGATAGAACAACTTTTTTTGTCTGCACTTATTATCCCCTTTTTTTCTATTTGCACCTTTTTTTTAAAAATGAAGCCAAGATTAAAATTTTTTTAAAAATTGTGCAGTGCATTCTTCAACTACTGACTGAAATAATTTTGACATGACACAATATGAGGCAGCAAGTCTCTATTTGAAATATCTGCAAGGTAAAATACAACATCAACAAAAGGTGTAAAGTAAAGCTTACATGAAATAACAGTTGGCAACAGACATGAGACTTTTCAATCAATGTGTCTTTGTCAGACTTCACATGCACAAAATAACACTCCAGATGGGCATCACCCTCCTTTGTTGGTCAAACAATGTTGAAAAAAGTACCTGCCTGCAAATCCAACCAAATGCTGTTACCTTTTGATTGTAGTTTTGAACTCAAGATTACTTCTCTGAGAAAGAAAGCTGCATGCGACTAGTCAACATCCTTTCTCTCTTTTATGAAATTTTCCTTAACTGAGTAATGTTGTGTAGTTCTCAGTGGAACACCCTTTACAGCGGTTTTATTCTTTCTTTGTTTTATGAAATTTTCTTTCACTTACTAATGTTGTGTGGCTCTCAGGAAACTCCACTTAAATGGTTCTATCCTTTCTTTGTTTTATGAAGTTTTGTTTGGCTGACTAATGTTGTGTACTCTCTGAAAGGCATTCCTCACAGTGGTCCACACCCACTGCTACCTTGCAAACAGCCACACACATTTTCAGGCCTGAACTCGGTTTGTCTTCTGCTTCACTGCGGCATTCATGCCTGTGCCCAACCAGACAACAATCCTCACAAAATGCCATTCTTCAAATTAGCTTGGTCAGCCTGAAGGCCTGACGCGGGCGCCGGGTGGGTGAATGCATCATGTCTGTAATAGGGTGTGTTTTTTTATTATTATTTTCTTTTTTCTGGGAGGTCAGGCTGGTGGATAGTTTGGAGAGGGTAAGGACCTTTGGGGTTTTTTTTCCTTGTTTTTTCTTCTTTTTTTTTCTCTGTGTGTTTGTTTTGTATCTCCATTTTGGTGACAGACTGGGGAAGCAAATACGAAATATCACAATCAAAATGAAAACAAAACAAAAACAAAACAACAACAACAACAGCAACACCAAAGAAACACCAACCTTCCACTGGCTGAGGCCAGGCACAGTCTGGAAGCCAGGCAGGTGGGAGGAGATGTCCAGCAGGCGCACAGTACCTGTGCAACATCCAACACATCATCACCTGACACCATGTCCGCCAGGTCTGAGGTAAGCAAAGGCAGGCGTCTTCCTGTACTTTCCTGTCTATAAACAGCCTCCACCCTGCTGGCCTTCAAAAGACACCCAATTCAGCTATCATCAAAAAATCAAAAAAAATGAAAAAAAAAGTAAGCTGTTTGTTTTAAGTCGACTGACGGACATTTTGCCACTGATCCTTTGAAAAAAAAGGGAATTAATTTCATTTCACTTCGATTCATTTTTGTACTGCTGGGAAAAAACAAAACAAAACAAAACATGTCCATAAAAATTACCCAGATCTACTCCAGACACACACACTTAGGCCAAGACATGTTAACAAATATATGTGGCCATTCTACCTTCACATTTACACAGCATGTCAGCCATGATAGCTTCATTTTCCAACCAGTTAAATGGAACAGGGTGTAGGGGGATAGACATGATCATGCCAGTAATTTTTAAGCCCAGCCCACCAAAGCGGCAAAGGCAATGGTGTCAAACAAAATTGTTAGCCTGATCATAACCATCTGTGAAAGTCAAGTTCTCCAAACAAAACAGTGTTCTTTCTCACCCCCAACATCCGGTTAAACAAAAATTTAAACCGGCATGCAAATTCATGTTCGTTTTTTCATCGTCAGCTTGGGTAAAATACCAGTGATTGCTGGTAAACATGAACACATATACCCAGATCTCCTTATCCTGAAATTTGACTTAGAGTGTTCCAAATCCAAATTAAGAGTATTTTCTACAATACAGGAGTACTCCAACGAGAAAGTTTAAACCATGCTGCAGCAAACATGTGTGTTGTTTGTATCACAGCTGTGGAGCACTACATTACTAGTAATTGTAAGACCTGTTCACCCTACAACTGCTCT